>SNQJ01S0019245.1:123816-168933 GCA_010110895.2 Picea sitchensis | reverse complement strand
AAAAAAAAAAAAAAAAAAAAAATTCATAGAAATGAGAGGCTAAGGCGGAGATCGAATAGTGACCCTAGTCATAGGGTTTTGTGCACACGTAGTTTCAATGTCATAGCGAAGGGGTTCCACAGAGCCGCGGTAGATCCTGTTGTAACAGATATTATCAATCAGACGCCACAGGTACAATGACTTCAATACTTTTTATATGCAGACAACTTTAGTGACAAAAGGAGGCTCAAGAGGGTCACCAGTGATTGATTGTGACGGACAAGCAGTTGGATTAAATGTTGGCAGAACCGAAAGTTATGTTGCATTTTTTCTTCCACTGGATCGAGTGACAAGGTGCGTTCAAACATTATCAGCCAATGTTCTTCTTCGTTTCAGTATGAAGCATGTTTGTAAAGAAGACAAAAACATGTTGCTTCATTATTCGGCCCCTTCTGTTGAGAGACTGCAGCAGATTGCTACACGGAACCCCGACTCCGAATCCACAGAAGGGCTTAATCATTACCACCAATGCGCGTTGCCTCTGAGAACTATATCTGTCAGAGTTGATGCGTTACAGGAAGAGTCATCATAGGTGGTGGCCAAATCTAAACATATATGGCAGTTTCTCTGCAAATTGATAAGCCACCTAGATACCAACAGAGTAGTTATAGCATTAAAATGTTCTTTATCTCTTGGTCTTTCAGTCGTGTTCGGGTTTTTATTCAGTCACCACAGAGGGTATAGGGCTGGAATTGCAGTTGCTATTAGCATGGGCTCTTCCAGAGAGTCAACCTTCAAACTTGCGAACGTTAGAACTCAAGGTACCGTGGCAGGATCCGTCTATGCAGTAATCGTGAGCATTGTAACGGAAGAATGCATTCTTCTGCGAGCCGTTGCACTTATACCATGGGTGGTATTTACCAATTTTCTCAGACAGAGCAAGATGTATGGTTATGCAGGAGGACTGTCTGCCTTCATTGCAGTAGTCGTCATTCTTGGACGAAAGGATGTCGAGCCGCCTTCAGAGTTTGCTATAGTAAGAATCACAGAGAATCCAAAAGCCTACCAAAGGGCCATTTTATGTCTCCCCAAAGTTTATTGACCAACTTATTGAAAATCTTGGGAAATGGGCAAGGTGGTTCAAGTTTGCATCTCTGGGCTTCACAATTTTCGGTGTGTATTTAATGACAACACTGCCCAAACACAATTTGGCACATTTTGCAATCAACATATTCTATGAAACATCAGCCCTTGCATGGTTTCCATACAGGCATTTTGTCAAAGAATTTTACGTGCAAAGTAATATCCAAGCTATGCGGGTGGCAATGGCAATGCCACACCCATTAACCACCGAAATGAAGATTTCAGAAGCTATTGAGACCTGTGTGGGGGCCGAGGTGGAGGAATATTTGAGAGAGAGGGTTCAATGTCAGATTCTTGAACAATAGGATGATGCATCTTTACATATACGTTGTCTATGCAGATGCTCATCTCAAATTGAAAAGTTCTGGTTCTGATAATACATCGATCAAGTATTACTGGATGCCTTTAACTCGATCGAAGTGCATAAAGGGATGCACTGGTCCTATTATACGTGGGCTACAAAGATTCAGAAAAATGTCTAGAAGAGTTCAGGATACATGGAAAGAACCAAAACATCTATATATTGCGATAGACGAGGCCAGTACCCATGTACCCACAAGTCTTTCAGTGGTTCCCAAGTTCAGGTTTCTTTTGGCCGCCTACAATGAGAAGTATGAGCTGTTGGGTACCACTATCTCCAGCAGTATTCGCGTTTTGGCTAACAACGATGCTCCTCTTGGGGCTGCCTCTTTCAAGATCCATTTCAATTTGCAAGGTAGTTGGAGTGAAACAATTGGGAAAAACCCACTTCTGAGCGGAAGATCGGATGGGATGCCATCGCAAGCATTGCAAGAAATTGAAGAATATAACTCGCCTACAGCTGGTAGAAGAACTGATAAGTTGGCCAGCTTGAGTGCCATTGCTATTGATGTCTTGGAAGAGAAAGAAAGACAGAAAATGTATTCGAAGTTACCTTCTACACAAAATCTGAACCAGAAAGGTTGCCAACCAGATAACCATTCCTTAAATGAATTGTGTGAAAGGATATTTAAGTTTTGTGCATCCAAAGTGGATTCTATCATCCCCTTGCGATCACTGGCAACTCTTTTAGGCACACGAAAGAGAAGGATATATGAAATTTTCAACGTCCTGCAATGCGTTCTAATTGTGCAGCAGAAAGAAGGGGCAGAAAGGTATCTCTGGTTGGGCGCCACAAGGATTTCATATGCAATAAAGAAGCTCAAAGAAGAATCCCTTTCCCGCAAATCCTTTCGAGCACAGAAGTTCAGGCTTCTGAGTGAAGAAATGGCCGAAAATCCCATGAGAGAGCTCACAGAAAGATTCATACAACTTTTCCTTGTTGAAGAGCAACGTTCCATAACGCTCGAAGTTGCAATTGAAGCAATCCTCGACAAGCATAATGATCCCCAAACTTATCACTGTAAAATATGAAGATTAACGGAGATTGCAAGGATCTTTACCGCTTTGAACTTGATCAATATTGATAATCCTGGGCCTGATCATGCCTTTTCAACCGGATCTTTGTATTCATGGCGGGGAGAGCGCGGAGTTCAAGAGCGGCTAGGGATTGCAGGAGAATCGAACATGAGGAAGACATATAGATGCAGACGCATTCAATTAAAGTGTAAACAAAAAGCTGCCAGACACGAGAAACCAACGGTGGAAAATGCAGGAAATACCATGGCTTTAAGCGTGCTTGGGCTTGTAAGTGACTCCGATAGTGACGATGATCTGTACAGTTGAAATGGAAATTACGTGATCAGAAAATCATAGGGTTTATAGATCATGAGCCCAATATCCAATACCGCAGCTTCCAAGTGTCAAGGAAGGAATGACGAGTTGTCAAACGATTGGTAACAGTTCAAGGAGCTGGCAGATGCACCTGGCAGTTGCAGAATTCCATGAAGACGAACCTTTTCAGATTCCCGGAACACAAAGAGTTTTATTTTTCTTTTTAAAAGACTGATGTATGTAACAAAAAGGGGGGCGAGGGGGCGAGATGGGGAAAACCTCTTTCGAAGAGGGGCTCTTCTTGCAAGCCAAGTTATTTTGTAAGCCAACATTGGAGAAATAAAGATGATTTTTTACTTGTGACTGTGAGATTCATCACGGTCGATTTCTTTCAGTATGTTCTTCTTCTTTTCAGTTGTGTTAAATCTGTTTGGACTTCATTTATATGTTCCTTACCCGCAGTTGATATTGTCATTATCATATTATTTATTTCTTCCTTATTCCGTCACGACTGTATTACAATTTCGTTTTCTTCTAACTGATGTGCTTCGTTATACTTTAGTACGACCACTACTATAGCGAATGAATGTTGGTTTTCTATAATTGTTTGTTGTCTTTCCTCTGCACCAGCTATCAGCGGGTGTAAGACCAGTCTACACTTCCAGAATTCTACATATATTCTCTGCTACATCGGCCTTTCCTTTCTTATTTCTGCTACCGCATCATGATTATCAAATCGTTGAAAGATAGACTTACTTTGCCTCACTTTCCGCAAGTTATTTGATCACTGTTATTATCTCTTTTCTTCGGTTTTCACTTGACTCCATGCCCAATGGACCATTTCCCTGGTTTAACCCCCAAACTTCAAAAATCCAAGACCATCATTTACCCATAAATCTTCCCACCTTTTTAAGCTTACTGAAGATTATTTCGTGACATTATTCGAGAGATCCCTCTTGGGTTGGGAGGAGCAGCTTCCAATCCAAAGTGGTTCGAGGTTGCCTCGGGATTGATTTGCTGCAACCCAATTTCAGTTCCGAGTGTCAACATTTTGGTGTCGTTGCCGGGGATTTCGAAGTTGAAATATATCCCTGGGAGAACGACATTTTCATAGTCCTAAGGCCTGGTTGAGCAGTTGTTCATAGGAAAATATTGGTTGCACATGCTCTGGCGACTCCATTAAAAGTTTTCGATGGTGATTTCATTGGCGGGAGAACTCAGAATTACAGCTTTCACGTTAAGGTCTCCCAATGGATGAAGGCACCTGGTCTACTGTTCTTGGCACTTTACTGGAAAGTACCATCCCTAGATGGATCCTATGTTGTAACAAATATTATCAATCAGACGCCACAGGTACAATGACTTCAATACTTTTTATATGCAGGCATCTTTAGTGACAAAAGGAGGCTCAAGAGGGTCACCAGTAATTGATTGTGACGGACAAGCAGTTGGATTAAATGCTGGCAGAACCGAAGGTTCTGTTGCATTTTTTCTTCCACTGGATCGAGTGGCAAGGTGCGTTCAAACATTATCAGCCAACGTTCTTCTTCATGTTCAGTATGAAGCATGTTTGTAAAGAATCCATAAACATGTTGATTCATTATTCGACCCCTTTCGCTGAGAGACTGCAGCAGATTGCTACATGGAACCCTGACTCTGAATCCATAGAAGGGCTTAATCATTGCCACCAATGCGCGTTGCCTCTGAGAACTATCTCTGTCAGATTTGATGCGTTACAGGAAGATTCATCATAGGTGGTGGCCAAATCTAAACATATATGGGAGTTTCTCTACAAATTGATAAGCCACCTAGATACCAACAGAGTAGTTATAGCATTAAAATGTTCTTTATCTCTTGGTCTTTCAGTCTTGTTCGGGTTTTTATTCAGTCACCACAGAGGGTATAGGGCTGGAATTGCAGTTGCTATCAGCATGGGCTCTTCCAGAGAGTCAACCTTCAAACTTGCGAACGTTATAACTCAAGGTACCGTGGCAGGATCCGTCTATGCAGTAATCGCGAGCATTGTAACGGAAGAATGCATTCTTCTGCGAGCCGTTGCACTTATACAATGGGTGGTATTTACCAATTTTCTCAGACAGAGAAAGATGTATGGTTATGCAGGAGGACTGTCTGCCTTCATTGCAGCAGTTGTCATTCTTGGACGAAAGGATGTCGAGCCGCCTTTAGAGTTTGCTATAGTAATAATCACAGAGACCTTCATAGGGACAATTCAAATCCAGAAGCCTACCAAAGGGCCATTTTATGTCTCCCCAAAGTTTATTGACCAACTTATTGCAAATCTTGGGAAATGGGCAAGGTGGTTCAAGTTTGCATCTCTGGGCTTCACAATTTTCGGTGTGTATTTAATGACAACACTGCCCAAACACAATTTGGCACATTTTGCAATCAACAGATCCTATCAATCTACAATGGCGGCTTCTTTTCAGCCGAGGCCAAACCAGCGGTCCTTCAAGGACGCGGTCATGGACAGGCGTCACCCAGTGTTGCAACAAAAGAAATGGGTGGGGCAGGGAAGCATCACACTACCGAAATCGAACATGAGATACCAAGTTTGGCACAAAAGAAATAGGAAAGAAAGAAATAGGAAAGAAAACCACAGACTGGATGTCTGGCTAAAGTAAGAGAAATCCCTGGTATGAGGTCACTTCATTACACATTGGAAATTTCATTCAATACATGAAAGATCACACGATTATTGGCATCCTGGGATACACTACACTTGGTCAGAATCAAATTCCAAGCACAAGGATGGTACCTAGTCAACCAATAGCCAACTTATTGCAAATCTTGGGAAATGGGCAAGGAGGTTCAAGTTTGCATCTCTGGGATTCACAATTTTCGGTGTGTATTTAATGACAACACTGCCCAAACACAATTTGGCACATTTTGCAATCAACAGATCCTATCAATCTACAATGGCGGCTTCTTTTCAGCCGAGGCTGTCCCAGTGGTCCTCGGGCGACGGCCATGTATCAAAGGTTAACAAGTTCGGGTAAAGCAGCCATCACACTACCAACAAACATGAGATACCGGAAAGCTCTAAGAAATAGGGAAAGAAAGAAATAGGAAAGAAAACCACAGACTGGATGTCTGGCTAAAGTAAGAGAAATCCCTGGTATGAGGTCACTTCATTACACATTGGAAATTTCATTCAATACATGAAAGATCACACGATTATTGGCATCCTGGGATACACTACACTTGGTCAGAATCAAATTCCAAGCACAAGGATGGTACCTAGTCAACCAATAGGAAGAACATAGTCTTGAGGCTTGATTCCTATTGTTGTTGGAAGTCAAGGGGAGAATGGTCGATAGAGCTATTACCTGAGGAAAGGACCGCCCTGGAGAAGTGCCTAAACAACAACAAAAATGCAATCCAAATGGGCCCTCATATTTTAAGGTGGGGCTCACAAGGTAATGCCAACTTCAATATCAAGAGGGCTTACAACTTCGAAGCTAACCATACTGTCCAACATGAAGAGGACATATGGCACAGCATTTGGAATTATGAGCTCTGGCCCAAAGTTTCCACCTTCCTCCGAAAAAGAACCTAACATGGGATAGGCTCATCAAAAGGGGATTTGTGAGGCCCTCAATCTGTGTCATATGCAAACAAGAGGAAGAAACAACAAAGAATATTTTCAACGAGTGCATTAAGGTGTTGATGTTATGGGATGGAGGGACAACCATCTTCCGACAGTCTAACTGGATCAAGGGAAATATTGTAGAGACATTGGAGAAATGGTTGTAATCCCCTTTCATCAATCCAATTGTAAACAAAGCTTGGAATGTATTCCCATGCTTCCTACTACGAGCAATTTGGAAGGAATAAAACTGAAGAATCTTTAAGCAACAATGTAGGAGCATGGAAGATGTATGGCATGGCACCCAAATAAGCATCCAAGAATCCATTGGCTCATTTCATTGGCCATAGGAAGCCAAAGACCTTCAGGGATTGGAGAAAATCATCTTAATGGAATGGAATCTTCACCAATATCCTTTCCTACCTACACAATGCATCACCAGAAATCAAAAGGTCTCACTAGATGTCTGGACAAGACCGCCAATAGGATTCATCCAACTGAATTTTGATGGAGCATCCAAGGGTAATTTGGGGCTAGTGGGAGCGGGAGGAGCCTTCATGGATGAGACAAGGTCGATATTATGTATCTATGTTGTATATCTTGGTAACAACACAAATAATGCAACTGAACTAGATAGCCTAGTGATTGGCTTGCAAGCAACTTAGGTACTTGGTTACAACAACCTCATTGTGAAGGGAACCTCCATGGTGATAATAATACCACTCACAAAAATCCTAGGAGGCCATGAACCTAAAAAAGTCTCTTCAAATTGGAGATTCTCAACCAAGCTAGTGAAAATTGCCAACATTTCACACTCCATCACAAGGGTCATTCCCTCTAATGTCCACAAAAAGGAAAATAGATTAGTGAATAGGCTTGCAAATGAAGCAATGGCCATGGAAATTTCGAAAATCATGTCACAATGGGAATCTTTGGAGTCAAACCAACTCAAAGATGACTGCAACAGAATCTACAAGGATGACAAGTCATTCCCATATGGGGATACAATAGATGCAAACATGCTACCCCCCATGTGGCAGGAAAGGACATCGTCAACCCAAAATTAATCTTATGACAAGGTTGTGTGAAGGACTTGTGTGGGTACAAAACTTCATTTCCCTTTCATGTTGTCTAGAGGGAGTGCAAGGCTATGATGAGAACAGATTAATGGTGAAGCCAATAACCATGATGGAGATAGGGACATTTAGGTCAAGGGTAAACGCCAAAGGACAACCACTTGAGAAAATTAATGACCCATTCATGCCAACGGACTCAAATTTGGGAGACCTCAAGTTCGAATGGGGGATTCGACATTGATGATCAACCTACCTGGTAAGCTCCATGCTCTTGATGGTGAATTTGTTTAATTTAGGAAGGTTGAAAGATGGGGTGGCCACGGTCTATTGGTCTATGGTTCATGGTCTCAATCGGTGTCTGACCCATCAACCTAATAATTTTGGGCTCGTGGGCCTTGTGAAGACACAACCTACATTCAACAAATTCACCTCTATTGCTCGCTTGTCGCTCTGTTGGAGGGTAGGTGACCAAGTAATCCCTTGGTTTTGTGTTGCATTTAACTCCACTAGCTCATTAGGGAAGATCATGTTTATAGGGTATGGGCTCAAGTATACTGGAGGAATCCTACTCTGGTCATCATCACTCTCACTTGGAGCATGCTAAGGGGGGTGGAGAACAAAGGGAAGGACCACAGATTGAATCCTGACAAGTAGAATTAGAGAGACAAAAGGAAGGTTGATGTCAAGGCTGGTAGACTCGGTAAATGCAAGGTACCAATGATGAGAGCCCGGAAGGAAGGTAACAAAGCTGAAAATTTCTACCAAACCAATTTCATGACGAAAACTTTGAAATTCATAGATGACTATGAAGAATTCATCAAGTAGAGAAATAAGGACACGACAAAAGAGAAGATTGAGGAGGAGCTTGTTGTTTGGGTGGAGGATCCAGGGTATTCAAGAACCCGGGATACCAAGCTATATAAAATGACTAAACTTCTCTAGACAATTAAGGCTTTGATGGCATAGATTATTGAGGCTAGGGGCTTACCGCATCAACAGATTATGAAGCAGCTAAAACTCTTTCAAAGGAAAAATGAAGTACTAGACAAAAAAATTGGGACTCTGGGTAGGTATGTCTTTGGTGTCAGATTCAAAGCCATCGTCAAACAAGGGACAATAGCAATGGCCAAACCGAATGAATTTGGTCAGGTGGAAAACATAGACACTTATTCAAATCCCATTGAAATCAGAGAACAAATGGAAAAGGAAGTCACCTACCAGCATCAGATAATCCCATTAGAAACTCATACATCCCAATTTGAGTAACTCAGTTTTTTTTTCCATGATGAATATTATTAGTCATTTATCTTTAAGTTTTTAAAATACCCAATCAACACAAATAACCCTAAGTAATATATACAAGTAGATATCTAGCAATAACATAGGATAAAAAACAAATATTGATAGTGAAACTCTAATTGTTCATATATTTTGCAACACCCTCGGGCTTAGTTTCAATAATGGCAAACTTGAAGATGCTCAATCTATAAAAAAAAATCCCATAATAGAAATATATAAGCTAAATTATAAAACAAAAAAAACTTTCTCCAATATTAATGTAATTAACGGTTTTTTTTATTGGTCGTATTTATACTATGGTAGAGGGATTGCCAACCTCATTTTGTAGAGGGCTGAGTGCATCAATGTTTCCAAGTTTCATATAGATCGACTTCATTTGGCACCAAAATTCATGTTTGGATATATCTTGATTTCTAATTCATGATTTCATAAATGCTTGGTGGCTCATGGCATGGTTCAATGGACTATGGTAGATTGTGGGGCTCATGTTAGTTTTGTTTATTATATTTCTCACTTTGGCATGTGAGGTGGTCTTTGGTGTCATGGTGAACTTTAATTTATCAATTTTTTTGAATTGTGTTCATTTTTTTCAAATTGGTATAGGTTAATGTGCGTGCATGGTTCTTATGATATGTCATGTTAGTTTTGTTTATTATATTTCTCACTTTGGCATGTGATGTGGTCTTTGGTGTCATGGTGAATTTCAATTTATCAATTTTTTTTAATTGTGTTATTTTTTTTCAAATTGTTATAGGTTAATGTGTATTAATGGTTGTGGTAATGGAAATTTGAAAAAAAAACACTCAAAAGAATTAATTAAATTCAATAAATATTTTTTTTTGAGGGATTATTGGATGTACTTACACAATGAAACTGAATATGGTAATGGTATAAAAAGTTAAATACAGTGTAAGAATATAAAATTTAGGAATTAGAATTATCTTTGCAAATATATGTTTTTTATTATGAAAACTCTTTTATAACTATGTAAAGATCAAGTTTTCTAATAACTCTATCTTATTTTTTCTACAAAATATAATGTTTAATATATGTTGTTAGTGTGGTGCTTTAGTATCTAAATGATGGAACTTCTTGATACTCATTTGTACATATCTAGAGGATAACCTATACTAGTCCATATGATTTGTAAACTGCCTTGGATATTCCAATGATCGGCTCACCAAAATAGTTTTATAACTATGGCAACTAAAGTGAGATTGTGCTCATATATGTGATTATATTTTTATATCTTTTAGTGCTCCATGAAAAGCCTTGGATATTCCAATGGTTAGCTCACGAAAATAGTTTCACAACTATGGAAACTAAAGTGAGATTGTGCTCATATATGTGATTATCTTTTTATATCTTTTAGTGCTCCATCAAAATTATAAAAAACACACATCTATATTCTTTGAACATTGTGACATGAAAGAAAAACTACAATAGAAAATACATATGTCGATACAAATATTCATCTAATGTGCTTGATTTATTCATTAGAACATATGTAAATTTATATAGGATGGTTTACTTAATGTAGTTCAAATAGACTAAGATTTCTAAATTGTCTTGAGACTTTTAATAAAACAAACTAAAATCATTCTATATGGGAGTTTGTTACAACCCAACAATCTAACTTATATTAGTTTATTCACATATGATGTGATGTAATTAATTATTCTAACTCCACCCTCCCCACCCTTTATTAATTCATAGTCTTAAGAGTACAAGAGAGAGAATATTGAAATACCTCAAAGTTATCACATGCAAGTAACTTGGTGAAGACATTTACACACTAATACTGAGTGGGGAAAAACTAAAGTCGAATTTTGTGTTGCTAAACATTTTCTCTATGAAATGGCATTGATCCTCGATGCATTTTCTACACTCATGAAATGCTTGATTATAAACAAGTTGTAGAACACCCTTATTGTCACAATACAGGATTTTTGGTTGTTTCTGTGGTACTTCTAGTCCTATGAGTATGCGACGTAGCCATATCACTTCGTAGAAAACTCCTAATACGCAATATTCTTCCTCAAAGGAAGATGAAGAAATAAATTTATGCTTCTTGATCCCCCATGAGATAAGACTATATCCCTGAAATAAAACAAATCCAGAGGTGGATTTCATGTCTTCAATGGAACCTCCATGATTGTTCTGGATTTATGAGGCAATGAAATGAAACATAGAAATAAGACAGAAACAAAAAGATACAACAACACTCAATTTCTATTAAAGAATGAAATATGTAGAGGTTGTAAAAGAAAATACAGAGTGAAACGAAATAGATGGAATAGTGGTATCTTATCTCTAAGAAGAGATGTGACGGCTACGCGCATTCACAAGAAGATGATTACAATGAGGCTCCAAAGACCTTTTTAACATAAAGAATAAATGAGAAAACCCTAAACATCTAAAACCCTAACCTCGAAAGATGAAACACCAAAAGGTTTGCGGGCCCCGATGGGGGTAGTTGATATGTCAACTTCCCAAAGGCATAAATTTTGTATACGATCTATGTTTGGGGCACTCGATACCTCATCGAAAAGGTCTATCCGAGGAGTACACATTCCAAATGACACAATACAAGCCTCAAACATCTATTGGGTGCTACCACGTAAAAAAATGTCATTTAGGGCCTCAAAACGGCCCTGGAAGTTTCGAACCTGGAAAACCGTAGAAAAACTGCCAAGATGGAAACTATATTTTGAGCCTGTGGAATAGGTGGGAAGCCATTGATGTCCACATAGATTAGTCCTCCCCCATTAAGAAGCAATGGTATATGTTAACACATAGGATGTTCATGAGTCAAGGTTTTCTCTCATTTTTCAATTTTTTGTTAATCTAGTCTTAGAAGGCCTCTTTTGGTCCTTGTAAGTCATGTGTTATGTTTTTCTTATAAGTCTTTGGTTTAAAACTTGTGAGATGGTCAAAGTAAAGTTACAAAGTCTTGATGTCATGATGGTGGTTGTCATCATTTGTAAAGAGGGAAGGTATTGATCATATATGCATAAATTGAAGGTCACCATCAAGTATTTTTTCCAAAAAGAGTGTATAAAAGGTTTAAAAGATCCACTTAACCATTTAAGTGTCATATCACTTGTCTAATCTTATTTGCTACAGAATCCCCTAGAAGTTCGCAACAATTCAAAATACCTCATGTACTAAATCGTACATAATTACGATTTTGGGAACGTGGAATTTGGTGGATTCTTGTTTTCAACACTTTATGATCATCAAAAAGGTTGAGCTCAAATGGAAGGTTCAACCATTTCATGCTATTTTCATTTGCAAAGATTGTTGCAAATTGTTCATCTTCGCAAGTTGTTTGTGCTACAAACTTTCCTGTAGCAGCTGCTAGTGAGTTAAATTCTTGAAGGGATGATAAAAATGATTTGGATGTGCTGGCACAAGCTGCTGCCAAATAGTACTCAACTGGGCAAGTTTCAATTATTGCAATTTTTTAATGAGAGTCTTATCAGTAATAGTTGAAATGTGTGTTGATCATGAGAATAGGTTAGTGCTGGTGTTCAAATCATTTTTACAGTTAAAAGGGGAAAGGGACCTCTTATTGGTATTAAAAATGGTGAATACATTGTGTAGCAGATTTGAAAAAATAGGCCTCTACAGAGATTTCGAAGCGAAATCCTGATTTGTTGCAAAATTGACATGCACAGAAATTTCGCAGCAAATTAGTACGTTGCAAAATCCTATTTTCATCATATCGTTTAAAATACGAACTAGATTTTTCTAAAACTTGTGAAAAAAAACCATAATTCCATTGACTTGCTGACCAAAAATCAGCCCGAACCAGTTCCTAGTTTGGGAGAAAAGTCAAAAACATCATCTACATGAAAGTTTGCAGCGAATCCTGCAGATGCGCTGCGAACTCTAACAATCTAATAAATCTAAGTTATGGCAGAGTTTCCAGCTATCAAAGGAGGTTCACATGATTCCCTAGGAAGCATTTAGACTCAACGGACACTTGTACCGGATATCTAGATCCACTAGATCTCCAAACATGAGTTGGTTGTAGTTGCATTTATCATCACCAATAGCTTCTTGGAATCTAGTAGCTTGTTAGTTTTTTGTTTGTTTGTCTATTTCCACACCTCTCCAAGGCAGAGAATCCTATGCTAGAGCTAGGTAATGAATCATAGAGGGATTATGGATGTAATTTTCTATTTAATGGGTGATATGACTTCAAAAAGGGTTCAAGTGGTTTTAGATTGAGACTCATATCTTTTGCTTTCAACTGTAAAAGTTTCCAGATTGTATGTAATCAGACTTAAGAATCTTGGATAATTGAAGATCAGTTTATTCTCCTACTGTCATATTGTATGTTTTAGTCTTGCTTTGATGCTAGTTATTGATAAATGATTTATCTTTAGTACTTGTGTTCATGAATGCAGTAATTTATTCACTGTAAATTTGTTGATTCAAGTATTGTCAAAGCACATATTCTTGTTGACTAGGAGGCTCCTTGTTAGTAAGAATTCCATTGTATGTGTGCCAAAGTTCATGATGTAACTTGGTTCATGTATTTCACCTTTCTCCTTCAGTCTTCCATATTTTCACTGAATTTCTAAAGACAAACTGATCTAAGATTGTTCAAGCCTTACTTGTTGGAGTATATCGTGTGGAGATTTTGTATTGATATCTTAGATTGAGTTTCTCATCCATTCGTAACACTTGAAATTACAAAACCTTGCCTTTTTTATAAAACTACAAAACTTTGATGGGTATTAGGCTTACACTTACAACAGTCTAGGTGTGACTTCTAATGCTAACATTTTTGGTGTCGTTGTCGGGGACGTAGTTGAATATTTTCCCTAGGATAAACAACAAAGTTTAGATCCAGTATTTGATTGTGAACGAATGCTACTGATACAGTACAAACTGCATCGTTCACCTGGTGAATCCATGAAGGAAAAATCCAGTGGTGACTCCATAATTTCAGAATGTCGAAGGCATTTGCTATTGTTTTGGCTCAAAGGTTTTCACCTCTTAACTTTTCTACAACTCCTGGTTTCCCACATCCAGTACCTCATATGTCAAAATGGAGAGATTTTCTTCCTATATTCAAAGAAAGGAAGGAGGATAATCATGCAAAACAATTCACTAAGTTTCATCAATGCATGGATCAGCTGGATATATATCATGAGGATGTATTGATGAAAATTTTCATCCATTCATTAGATGGTTATGCATGTCAATGGTATTTCTCACTACCTCATTCTAGAATATCATCATTAAGGGAATTTCATTCAGAATTTAATAAGCACTATAAAAGGTATTTTTCAGTTGAATTTCTATTTGAGAATTGTTGTGAGGATTTTGAAAAGAATATTCACCATACAATAAGTATTTCCCCAGATTGTAGGGCTAAGATAGATGTTTCCGTTGAAGAAATCAAGGAAAAATCATATCATTAATTTCCTAGTTTTCTAGTGTTGAAAGCAGATTTTGTTCACTACTCTTATGATGAAGAAATTAGCAGCAATGCAATTGATGCATTTTCCTTGTAACAGATGTCGGTAAAAATCATTCCTATGATGAGATAGTTGTCCCAAATGTTGACAAAGATCAACCTATCCTTGATGGATACTCTGACGATGAGGAGCAGGATTATCTTCTTAACCAACTAGAAGTGTGACATGATCTTCATGATCCAGTGGAAATATGGATGGATTCCTTGCTTACACAGGTCCCAATTGTTGCAGATCTGGGTATACCTCTTACTTCCAGCAGTAAGTGAAAGATTTTCTTGGAGATTTTGATGAAAATATTCCATTCCTTTTTCATTTGATCAAAGAGATGCCTGCAAAAATTTCTTTTCATTAATCAGATGTTTTTATGGCTTCATTGGAAATATGATTACACTTTATCTAGCAGAGTTCAGATGATTAGGGTAGGGGAATAAGCTCGATTCCAAGCATTTTTGTTTTCAGTTTTTGGTTTGCAATAGATCAACAATAATGACTCTATAGCCCAATGGATAAGGCATTGGAACTGCAAATGTTCTTGGAGCCTCACAAGGAGGTCTCCATCCCCTTGGAGCCAAATGTTAACACATAGGATGTACAAGAGTCAAGGATTTCTCTAATTTTTCAAATTTTGGTTAGTCTAGTCTCAGAAGGTCTCTTTTGGTCCTTGTCAGTCATGTGTTATGTCTTTCTTATAAGTCATTAATTTAAAACTTCTGAGCTGTTCAGAGTACAATTGCAAAGTCTTGATGTCATGACGGTGGTTGTCATCATTTGTAAAGAGGGAAGATATTGGTCATATCTGCATAACTTGAAGGTCACCATCAAGTATTATGTCCAAAAAGAGTTTATAAAAGGTTTAAAATATACACTTAATATTTTAAGTATCATATCACATGTCTAATCTTATTTGTTGCAGACTCTCCTAGAAGTTCGCAACAATTCAAAATACCTCATGTACTAAATCGTACATAATTACGATTTTGGGAACGTGGAAATTGGTGGATTCTTGTTTTCAGCACCTTATTATCATCAAAAAGGTCGATCTCAAATGGAAGGTTTAATCATTTCATTCTATTTTCATTTGCAAAGATTTTGCTGCAGATTGTTCATCACTGCAAACTCTTCGTGCTACAAATTGTCTACTACTGAAACAGTTCACGCTGCAAACTTCCATGTAGCAATTGTTGGTGAGTTAAATGCTTGAAGGGATGATAAAAGTGATTTGGATGTGCTGGCACAAGCTGCTTCCAAATAGTACTCTAATGGGCAAGTTTCAATTATTGCAATTTTTTAATGAGAGTCTTATCGATAATAGTTGATATGTATGTTGATCATGAGAAGAGGTTAGTGTTGGTGTTCAAAGAATTTGTGTAGTTAAAAGGGGAAAGGGACCTATTATTGGTATTAAAAATGATGAATACAGTGTGCAATAGATTTGAGAAAACAAGCTTCTACAGATATTTCGCTGCGAAATCTTGATTTGCTGCAAAAATGACATACACAGAAATTTCGCAGCAAATTAGTACGATGCAAAATCATATTTTCATCATATATTTTAAAATATGAACTGGGTTTCTCTAAAAAAAAATTGGATACAAATCATAATGTCATTGACTTGCTGACCAAAAATCAGCCCGACCCAGTGCCTAGTTTGGGAGAAAAGTAAAAAACATTATCTACAGGAAAGTTTGCAATGAATCCTACAAATGCATTGCGAACTGTAACAACCTGATAAATCTGAGTTATTGGAGAGCTACTAGTTGTCAAAGGAGATTTAGATGGTTCCCTAGGAAGTAGTTAGACATCAAGGAATACTTGTACCTGATATCTAGCTCCACTAGATCTCCAAACATGAGTTGGTTGTATTTGCACTTATCATCACCAACAACTTCCTGGAATCTAGCAATTTGTTAATTTTATGTTTGTGTGTATATTGCCACACCTCTCCAAGGCACAAAATCCTATGCTAGAGCTAGGTAACGAATCATAGAGGTATTCTTGATGTAATTTTCTATTTAATGGGTGATAAGACTCCAAAAAGGGTTCGAGTGGTTTTAGATTGAGACTCATATATTTTTCTTTCAACTGTAAAAGTTTCTAGATTGTATGTAATCAGACTTAAGACTCCTGGATAATTGAAGATCAATTTCTTCTCCTACTATCATATTCTATGTTTCAGTCTTGCTTTGATGCTAGCTATTGATAAATTATTTATCTTTAGTACTTTGTTCATGAATGCAGTGACTGATTTACTGTAAATTTGTTGATGCAAGTATTGTCAAAGCACATCTTCTTATTGACTATGAGGCTCCTTATTAGTAAGAATTCCACTGTATGTGTGCCAAAGTTCTTGATGTAACTTGGTTCATGTATTTCACCTTTCTCCTCCAGTCTTCCATCTTTTCACTGAATTTCTAAAGACAAATTGATCTAAGATTGTTCAATCCTTACTTTTTGGAGTATATTGCGTGGAGATTTTGTGTTGATATCTTGGATTGAGTTTCGCATCCATTCATAACACTTGAAATTACAAAACCTTACCTTTTCTAGAAACCTACAAATCTTTGATGGGTATTAAACTCACACTTACAGTAGTCTAGGCGTGACTTCTAATGTTATCAGTCTTCATTGCATTGAGTGCCCCCATCAAATGGGGAAACTTATGTTGAACTTGATGCTTGGTGAGCCACTTGCCTTGGTACAATCGTTGTTGTACTTTGACAACCCGATAGAGTTGGATCTTCTATTGGCAGGTTCCCTTAACCTGTGTTTCCATGATCCAATCAGGGGTTTCATATTCCATGCAATCAGGGTTGAGCTCCATAGGTGTCAGTTGTTTTGTCAGTTCCGATGTGTCCAATAGTGGTGGAAAATATGGCCAAAGGAGGTCCACATTGAATATTGGGTGCGAGCCAAGGAAGGGGGGAATACTTAAATCAAAATCATTGTCTCCCACAACCTTAGTGATGGTGTAAGGTCCATAACGAAGTGGATGTAGATTCCTATGGGGTCTTGTAAGACGCTCTTTCTGCAAATGTAACCAAACCTTGTCTCCCACGTAAAACTTGCGGTGAACTCAATGTTGGTCATGTTGTTTCTTGTACTTACCACTGGATTTCTAAAAAATATCATGGACCTATTTGCAGATGTGTTGAATCCATTAAATGAATTTATTGGCTTTTTCAACCTCAGATTGAGCATGGGAATATTATTCCTATGTGGATGCAAGGGGAAGTACTACATCAATGTGGCCCAATGGTTGAAAACCCAAGCCCACCTGAAAAGAATTGTGGTCGGTCGAGCTATGTAGGGATTTGTTGTAGCTATGTTGGACATAAGGAAGGCTCTCATCCCATGTGCATGGATGCTTGGAGTTGTACATGTGAAAGATATAGACGATCATCCTATTGAAAACCTCTATATGTCCATCAGTTTGAGGGTGGAAGAAAGTGGATTTAGTGAGCTTGGTGTCCAACAATGACCAGAGCTTCTACCAGAATGTGCTCAAGAATATATTGTCCCAATTTGATATGATGGTATGTGGTATTCCAAAGTGTACCCATACACGCTCGAAGAATATCTTGGCAGTGGCCTTGGTTGTGATACTCTTCTTGTAGGTGGACGAAATGGCCATCATGGAGAATGGATCAAAAAACATGAATATACAGTCATTTCCATGCTTGGTTGAGGGGATACCTGACATGTTGTCCATCAATTTTGATTACCAAAGCCCGTCGGGAGTAGGAAAAGGGGTATACAATCCTTGTTTTTTAATGGTTGGTTTGGAAATGGATCGAGAAGCCCAAGATCTGATATACTTACTAACATCTTGAGGAAGATTCAGCCAATAGAAATACTTCTATAGTATTTCCATTGTCTTCTCCATGCCAAAGTTTCCTACCAACTGACTATAGTGGGTTCCCAAATCATCTTCACACGCTTTCTTGAAGGAACATGGAGATGACCCAGATGACATAACAGTCCATCCTGAAGATTAAAATCAGCAGCATCCATGCATGTTCCCAACATCTGGTAGGTTGTAGAAAAATCAGGATCATTGTCATAGAGTTGGGACCACCTAGAGGTCGTATGCCCACAAGAGTCAAGCATTGTGGTTAGTACTGCAACTAGAGGTCAATTGAGGTAGTCAGTGATACGATTGGTGCTCCCTTTCTTATACTTAATGTTGAGGTGAAATTGTTGCAGTATGTGTAGCCCTTTTGATAGAGGTCATTCTTCAATTTTCCTTTTGTCTGCATGAATTGTAGAGGCTTGTGATCTATATGGATGATTGTATCCTTCCCTAGAATGTAATGATTCCATTAGCAACAAGATTGTATGATGGAATACATTTATTTTTCATAGGTGGGGTACTTACAGATGGAATCTGAGAGTGTCTCACTATGATAGGCCACTGTATGACCTTGTGAGTGAGAATGGAACCAACAACATAATAAGAAGCATATGTCTCAATATCAAATGGTTGTTGTAAATCGCATAAGGAAATAATCGAGGCTAAGCATAAGCGATGTATCAGAATATTAAATTCTTTATTTTGTGACCTACCCCACAAAAATTTGTCTTTGAAACCACCCATGGGAATTTGGTTGAGAGCCCATATGATATGGGAGAACCCCAATACGAATATTGGATAGAAGTTGGCAAGGCCTAAAAATCTTTGAAGCTCGGTGAGTGTTGTCAGGGCTAGCCAGTCACAAAAGACTTGGATCTTGGTTGGATCAACATGCACCCCATTCACATCTACAATGTACAAATTATTGGACCATGTTCATGCCAAAGGAGCATTTCTCTAGGTTAGCATATATCTTGTGCTACCGCAAAGTGTGGAGGACCTATTGAATGTGGTGCAAGTGTTTTTCCCTACTCTTGTTGAAGATGAAGATTTCATCTATATGTACAACCATAAAATAATTGGTGAAGGGTCGCAATATGTCATCCATCAACCTCATGAAAGCTGATGGGGAATTCGTCAAGACAAAGGGCATGACCAACCATTCAAAAATACATTCTTTAGACTTGAAAGAAGTCTTCCATACATCAATTTGTTCTATGGGGACCTGATGGTAGATGGAATTCATATCAATCTTACTAAAGTGCTTGGCCCCCTTGAGCTGGTCGAGAAGGTTCTCAATTCATGGAATTGGGTACCAGTTCCTGATTGTTATTTTGTTCAGAGCTTTGTAATCAATACAGAGTCACCAGGTCCCATGTTTCTGCTGCACAAGCGTGATTGGGCTTCCATAGGGTGAGGATCTTGGTCGAATGTGACCTTTTGGAATAGTTCTTGAATCTGGCACTTGATTTCCTCATTTTCCAAGAGAGAGCACTCATACATTGACCCATTAGCCAAATGAATTCCAAGGGTCAACTCAATTGAAAGCTTGACCTGACAGTGCAGAGGCACCCTGGTAGGTGAGGTGAAGATGTCCCAGTATTCTTCCATGATTTTTTACACTTTCTTCTGCTACGTAGAGGAGTCCTATGGGGAGGCCATGGATGTGGTTGTGGACTTCTGTTCACTTTGAGAGAGAATCATGAAGTGGAAAAATTTCCATTTCTGGGAGATGAGCTTCCGTCATTGCTTAGTTGATACCAAATAAATTGCAGTAGGTGGAGATACATTTGTTTTCCCATAGTAACAATGACACTACAAGGTATAGAATCATATACAACATGATATTTCCACATATATGGTTGGCCTAAAAGAACATCACAAACTTCAATTTGGAAAACATCACACAATACCTCATCCTTGAAGGGCTTGATGCCATAGGGCAAGTGACACTATTAGTTGACGTGAAGATATCATCCTTGGTTGAGCCACCCGATGTTGTACGGATATAAATGTGGTCTTGTTAGTAAGTCCAACCATTTGACGACCTTTATTGAGATGAGGTTCTTTTGGATTTCTCTATCAACAATGAAATGTAGTGGAGCACCCTTCACCCACATCTGTGAGTGAAAAAGGTGCTCACCTTCCTCTGGATCTTCTAGTTCGTTTGTTTGGATATTGGTGGTAGTAACTGTGGTATTGGTTTCTACATCAATGATCTGCTTCCCATTGGATGGCTCTGAAACAGAGTTGGAGCCTGGATCTAACTCTGAGGATTTCATCTCGACCACTAATGACAGCTTTGAGTGATATACATCGATGTTGTGTTAGTGGATTTTATGGAACTCACACCATTTCCCAATGTCTTTCTTCATCTTCCCATTACCTTTATTTGTTTGTGGCTTAGACTAGTTGTACCAAGGTTTTCCATCCTTTCTTTGTCCTTTGTTTGGTGTGTTGGGGCCACCTTTTTCCTACTTCTACTTTGATGCATTCGTATATCCAAACTCCCTCTTTTTCCTCTAATTAAATTTTTTCTCGATTTTGACAACATATCGATACATGGGTCATGGTGACGAAATGTCTAGAAACTCAATTTTTGTTTGGATGTACACATGTAGAGCCCCTTGGTATTTTAGAACCACGTGTTGCTCGGAGTATCTGATACACATCTTGGTGTGCAAGGTATGGAAGGTATTTATGAACTCTGGTACACTTTTCTCCCTCTCATGATGTAGTGTGGTCCATATCATGTATTGGACGTCATAGTTTCCAACATGGTAATATTGTTCCTTGACGAAACCCATAAAAGAGTCCCAAGTGGGATCAACCCCAAATATTTTAGACTCCTTTGTGGACTTCTTCTCACAGTAAGTCTCCCACCAATATTTGGCATGGAGGATTGTCTTAAGGAGTGCAAAGGTGATATTTTACCTGTTGGAAAAATTGTGGATGGAGAAATAACCTTCAAGTAGATTTAACCACTTTTCCACAAAATCCTCATCTATGTGACCTTCAAATACAGGAATATCAAAATTAACTTGTACTTTGAATGGGGTGGCACCTCCATAGTAGTTGATTGATGAATATGCATATGATTTTGTCGATAGTTGTCAAAGGATTTGGGAAAAATTATCCTTCATCTCATTCCTCTCTTGAACGAGGGCTTCCACGAGAAACAACTTAATAGGATCTCCTACTCCCTTGTCTCTCTTTTCCTCCGCCATGGGTGGACATCGGGGTCAGCAAGGACAGTCTTCCAAGGGCTGAAATAATTCAAGTCCCAATGCCTTATACCCTAACATCATTGAGGACATGCACAAAGGAAAAAATAAAGAGTAGACTTCTCTGATACCACAGATCCAGATTTACGAGGGAACAAAATGAAACATAGAAATAAGACAAAAACACAGAGATACAGTAATACTCAATTTCTATTAAATAATGAAATATGTAGAGACTGTAAAAGAAAATATAGAATGAAATGAACTCACTAGAATGGTGGTATCTTATCTCTGAGAAGAGATGTGATGAATACACACATTTGTAATAATATTATTACAATGAAGCTCCAAAGGCCCTTTTAACATAAAGCATAAATGAGAAAACCCTAAACATCCAAAACCCTTACCTCGAAAGATGAAACACCAAAGGTTTGTGGGCCCTGATGAGGGTAGTTGATACATCAACTTCCCGAGTGCATGAATTTTGGATACGATCTCTATTTGGGACATTCGATACCATGTTGAAAAGGTTTAGCCGATTAGTACACCTTCTGAATGGACCACTATATTGTTGAGGTAGTTTTCCTCTTGTAATGCTATTTAAGCTTCTCATTTTCTTAATAAAAATTCAGTCCGAGTTTGTATAATTTCTTTGTGTGTGTATGAACTCGGATGGAAGTGGGAATTTCCACTCCCAATTTGAGTTCATACACACACAAAGAAGTGGGATTTCCCACTTTGTTTGGAAATCCCACATCAACGATAATGTAGTGAATCCATATTTGTCATGTCAAAATATCACTTAAGATCATTCTTTGTGGAATCAATCATCTTCACTAAGTTTCCAATGATTACTAGATCATCAACATACATAATGAGAATCACAACCTCCCCCCTTTCCCCTTGAGGTAGAGGTTTGGATGATATGGACTCTGTTGGAATCCATGTTACACAAGATGTTCATCAATCTTGATGTACCAATCTCAAGGAGTATGATTGATACCATACAAGGACTTTTATACCTTCCATTCTTGACGAAGTGTGACAAAACCCTTTAGTCAGACCATGTAAACTTTCTCTTTTAGATCTCCATTCAAAGCTCACTCTTCATGTCCATTTGATGGACTTTTGAGAAAAATTATGCAGTCATAGCAAATACCAACCTAATTAAATTTATCGTGGCTATAGAAGAAAAATCATCCTCATAGGAAATGTCTTCGTTTTGTGCATGGCCCTTTTCTACAAGTCTTTCTTTGTACTTGTCAATTCTACCCTTTGATTTGTACTTGGTCTTAAAGACCCATTTGTGACTGATGGATTTCTTCCCTATTGGAAGATCAACAAGTTGACATGTATTATTCTTCACCAATGAATAATATTCAACATCCAAGTCTTCTTTTCAAGGATTTGACTCTTGAGCTTCACAAAATATCAAGGGCTCAAAATATTATGCAATTGTGCTCATAAGGGAAAAATTCACTTCTTCACGAGCCATGTTATGAGTTTGTAGCCTTGAAATGGAAGTGTTCGTAACTCCATCCAATTTTGCATCTCAAAAAGTACTAGTATTCCAATTGGGCATACATTGAGCAGTACTTGTGGATAATGGAACTTATGGACCTAACAAATCATTACCATCATCCTCGTTATTACTTCCTTCATCAAAATAAAAAAAAATTACAGGATCAATGACTATAGCAAGTGGTTGTGTGGAGGGTGGATTTGACTCACCCTTGTCGTCAAATAAAACATATCTCCTTATGCATATTTTCTTGATTTTAGGGCCATCCGTCAATAGGATTTTGACTCTCCATGTTGCTTAGAAATATACATTGTAAGGAATTATTATTTATTGTTTTTCCTCTTAATCTTTGGAACATGCATATGATCTTTGCAACCAAATACATGATGTTGAGATATAAATTAGCTTATACCCATTCCATGCTTCATGTGGTATGATACCATCAAGTGCTTTGGTGGGTGCATGGTTCAGCAAGTAAATTGTTGTGAGTACTACTTCTATTTAATATTACTAATCCATGTTTGATTCCTCAATCATGTTGCACACCATTTACATAATGGTACAATTATTCCTCTTAGACACCATTTTGTTGTGGTGTATAAGCAACACTACTCAACTATTATTACCATCAATATGTACCCAACATCATCAACTACACCTCAAGGCAAACAACTCATCAACTACTTGTCTCAACCATACCATAACATGTACCTCAACCAAAACTCTCATCAATTTCATTATCTAAATCTGATTTTTAGCTTCCTATAATAGACCTGGGTGTATATGATCACATTCCTAAACCTTCCTTGGTCCTTAACAAAAAGAGACTTTCATTTTCATCAAAATTTTCTTTAGCCTCACATGCCTAGTTGCTGGGATTGTTAACAACCCTGACTTGAAGTAATCGTAACATTGAACATGTAATGTATAAGATGAAACCTGATACACAATTCTTTCTTCGTCTTGTTTTCTTTAAATTACCTGTGTGTCACTACTTGAACCTCTCAGAAAAGGATTTATAGTAAAATGGTGGCTATCTTGTTAATTTTGTCTTATTCTAGAGATAGACCTAGAGCTTGTCTCACACAAAAGGCCCTCGACATTGAATTGATATGAAATTGTTACATAGAATACCACGACTGGCATTCTACCAACAATTTGGCCTCTCAAGAATTTGGATCTATTACAGTTATGTGACATTTTTACCCAAACACTTGTTTTTACTAGTTTCGGGATTCAGCCACAAAACCCTATTTTCCAATGGAGGTAACTCCCAAACACAATGACCCAATAAGATGAATTTGTTTTTACTGATACTTGGTTATGTTTTCTCTATGGAATGGCAATTTAATGGTCTAAATCATTGTAAGACAAAAATTATAGTGAAAATGGCATGACTTAAAATAACATAATCTTAGAAAGCACCATCAAAAGCACTTATCCTCCCTTTATCATTAATCTATTTTCACCTTCCCTCGAAAGTTCAGCCAGATATCACTTGGTTACCTCATTAATCTATAGATATTCAATATGTTCAAGTGTTTTTAAAATGAGAGAGCCTTGCCTCTATTTATATACTCTCCAAGTAGCTTCCTTAAAAACATCTTCAGGTCACTGGTCCACTTTCCTTATTTTCTCTAGGTTAACCCAATTTCTGTTCTCCACTCATCACTTCACTTCATTATTTACCTTTAAAATATCTCAAACCACTTTAACTACTTTGACCTTTGTGGCTTCTAGACGACATATGAGGTCCTCCAACTTCAGAAGGCCATGACTCTCAAACCGTGAGGTTATGTGACATTCCACATACCAACGGTAATGACATGACATGTAATTATCCATATAGAATAGTATCATTTGAAAATATATCAACACTCATACTATTATCCATCAAACTTGGGTCCATACCCAACCTTGGTTCTCCAACTTCACATGGTCATAAACTCTCTAACCTTGAGGAGTTATAAACATTCTCAATATACCAACGAAATGTATGACAAGAAATTATCCATATAGGATATTTTCCCCACAAATTCACCCGTCCTTTCCATCTCATTATTCCACTGGATCAGAAATGGAATGGATGGAATGGAGGATGGAATGGATGGATGAATGAATGGATGGATGGATGGAATGAATGGAATGGAAATGGAATGGATGGATGGAGGAGGAATGGATGGACGGACAGGATGGATGGATGGACGGAATGGATGGATGGATGGATGGACGGACGGAAGGATGGATGGATGGACGGAGGGACCGGACGGAGGAAGGAAGGACGGAAAATGGATGGAATGGAATGGATGGACGGACGGATGGAAGGAAGGAATGGATGGAATGGATGAAGGAATGCCGGATGATGGACGGACGGATGGATGATGGACGGATGGACGGATGGACGGACGGATGGATGGATGGATGGATGGAATGGAAGGATGGATGGAAAGGAATGGAATGGAATGGACAGGAGGATGGAATGGAATGGAGGAAGATGGAAAAGGAATGGATGGATGGATGGAATGGATGGAATGGATGGAATGGATGGAATGGATGGAGGAATGGAATGGAATGGAGGATGGAATGGATGGAATGGAATGGAACCTGCCCTCACTCCCAAGCACCCTGCTTGAAGTAGAAGTAGAACATGGAACCCACTGCCACACTATTACTATGCGAGATAGCACCACCAGAAACTTGTACCACAATCAACCATGCATCAACCTATAAACAACATGTACCAAACAACCTACAATCAACATGTACTATAAACAAGTGCATCAACCATGCAACTGTAATCCCATACCAAACAAATCAGAATCACCAGTACTAGCAAACAAAGTGAATCCAACCATGTACCTGGGTATGTACCAATCATGTGTCAACTGCTCATTAACTGTTCTGTCAATATGTACATCATCAACTATGCATACCTCATGTATGTGCCAACCCAACAACTACTTGTCTCAACCATACTTTCAACATGCAATACCTCAACCAAAATCCCTTCATCACTTTCATCATTCAAATCTGATTGTAGTCTCAGAATAGACTCCAGTATATGATCACATTCCCACAAACCTTCCTTCTAATCCTAAAAATAAGACTATCATTTTCATCAAACTTTTCTTTAGTCTTACATGCCTAGTTTTTGATTAGTTAACAACCTAACTTGAAGTAATCATAACTTTTAACCATATAATGTATAAGATCTAAAATTGATAATAATGTTCTCATAGGTTTTATGAAATTGAAAGGCCACTATTACTTGAACCTCTCATAAAAGGATTTTATATAGCAAAATAACATACCTTGTTGAATTGTAGCTCATTCTAGTAGAGAGTATACCAGAGTGTTCTATTTAGAAATATTTGTTGAATTGATCTAAAAACTATTACATAGAATACTGTAATGCACCTAACCAACACATTTGGTCTCGTGGAATTTTTATATGAATAATTCTAGATGACATTTTTAATTAAACTCCTATTTTTGGACTAGTGCCTGACTAGCCACAAACCCTATTTTCCACTTAGGAGTGTAACTCCCAAAATACAATGACCCACAAGATGAATTTTTACCATAGATAATTGGGTATGTTTTCTTCAATGGAATAGAAATTTCAATGGCCTGGAATCAATATTATTATAGAAAAAAAATTATAGTGAAAATGGTGATATGACCAAATAACATACCTCTTTAGAAAGCACCATCAAAATAATTTATCCCTTCCTGTATTTTCTCGATCTTCTTTCAATCAAATTTAAGTTTAGCTTTAGATATCCTTAGACCTCGCACACCTATAGATTCAATATTCAAGTGTGTTTTAATGATTAACCTTTCCTCTGTTTATACTCTCCAAGTAGCTTCTTAAAACATCTTCTAGGTCACTTGGCCCTTTCCTTATTTTACGTTAACCCACTTCTAATTCTCCATTAAATTTATTATTGAAATAATTTATTTTGTATTCATTTCTGAATTATAATACACTAATCACTTCAATTTTCATTATTTTACCTTTTAAAATCTCTAAACCACTTTGACCTTTTGACCTTTTGGGGCTTTGATGACATATGGTCCTCCTTAACTTCATAAGGCTTACAACTTCAAAATCATGTGAGGAGTGTGACATTCCACATACCACCAGAAGCTCAGAATGACATGTACCATCCATATATATAATAGTATTACTCAAATATAGCAAAATCATATCATTATCCATCAATCAAACTTGGGTCCATTACCATTATGGAATATATCAGATATGGGTGACGTTTCTTATACCATTGGAAATGGAATGACATAGACTATCCATATAGAATATTTCTCCCACAAATTCAAGTCCTTCATCTCATTATTCCACAATTACATTAAGTTCTTCTATTCAGTGTTCATAGGACACTTTGGAGTTCATCCATTTGTTTTTATTATCAACCATGACAAAAATAATGAGTTATATTTACATCAAACAATCTTGGGTCCATCCAAACCTTTAGGCATGGGTTTTCCTGGTGGTTGATGGATTTAATGACAATCAACCTTAAATCAACACTATGCTGTCATTGATGTAATTGATTGATATAATTGATGTCATGGTGTCATAGTGATATGTTGGTTGATGGGAAGAATTTGTATCTTTAATGTCATGTTTGATAGAAGTAGAAATGGATTAATTCTAAAGTGGTCCCCTTATTGTGAATCCCTCACAGACGCTTTCAGAAGACCAAAATGTGTTTTCATGAGTTATTGTTCCAGATGGATTGATGTATAAATGGGATTACGTGTAAAGGTTGATCATTGTTGTCTTATCATGGATTATAGGAAGAACCAAATGGATTTAGAACCCGTGTGTCCCCTTTATATGAAATCCCATGGGAATACACTTTTGTGAAGTCTCAAATGGTTATGGTTGAGTCATCCTAGTAGTATGGTTAAGGAACCTAATTTTGTTTGAGGAATAATGTTGTGAAGATAAATGAGGAATTCCATAAGACTATTCTAGATGGATATGTTTGTCATGCCATTTCTCGGTGATATGTGAACGCCACATAACTCCTTCTCACCATTAGATAGTTATGGCTATGGAAGTTGGAGAACCCTCATGTTGTCTAGAAGCCCCTAGAAGGTCATAGAAGTCAAAATTATTCTAGAAGTCTCTAGAAGAAAGTTGACTAGTCAAAGTGGTTAATCATGGTTAAGTAGTTGCAACAAGAAAATTAAAAAATAAATTAGTTGCAACTAGAAGTAGAAAATTTACTATTTGTATATAGTTATATGGACAACAAGTGGTTAGAAGTGGTTAGCCCCAAAAGAAGGAAGTTATTGAAGTTAATAGATGATAAAACTCCTAATAAGAAGCTACTTGGAGGTTATAAATAAGAGAGAAAGGGTCGCTTATGTGTGAATATCTTGTGTATATTGAAGATATATGATGGTGAAATATCCATTATAGGTACTCATGGACACATCAGAATTTTTGTAAGTTTGAGGTTTGACGGTGAAATTTTTGGAGGTTCATAAAACCCTAGTTTTTTTAGGCGTACGTAGGCTAGCGGTGAAAAGGTAGTGTACATACGGGGGCTGACATTAGAATAGGTAGTGTATGTATGCGGGTTGTACATGAAAGGTAGTGTACATTTGAAAAGGACATGAAAATTTGAGGAGAGTTGTTGCCAAGTCCAAGCAAAGTTCCGCATTAATATCTCTACAGTTCAAATATGCTATGAAGTTTTCAGAGGTATGTCATTCTGATGATTTTTTTCTCATGGTATGGTGAATTTTTTAAGCATTCTTTGTATGGTTGTTAATATTTTTTGATATGGTAGATGATGGTTGGTTATTTGAGTAGTTCAGTTTTGTTTTGATTGTGAGATATCCATGATTTGTGATTGTGTATGCATGAGGAGCATGCATAGATTATTGGATGGTATAGATATGTTTTTTATTGGTGATGGCACATACGGAGCAAGATTGCAGATGATAATGATAGGTCACAAAATGGATGACTAAGGAATAAAGGTTCTAAGGGACATGAAGTTCAAACCTGTTTCAAGGTATTAATGTCGACAGAAGGAAGGACACACATATGTGTTAATTATAGATATGCAGGTGCATATGTTACACTTCAATTATTTACATGTCATGTACCTGTTGACAAATTTGGTTCTTTTCATAATTAGGGTCTTGTATTTGAGGATTGAATTCCTCTTACATTCTGAGGTTGAGATTTGCAGGTTGATTCTTGCATTGAGAGTTATGCTTTGTAGCCATTTCTCTTTTCAAGATGTTGATAAACCCCAAGTGATTGTAGTTCAGACATAAAAGAAAAAATTATATATTATATCTTATGTGCCTTGTGTTCTTTATATGGTGATGCTTGCTGATGATGTTTAATGATGAGGATTACATACAAACAATTAGTTATAAATGAAAGTAATGATCATTAGTAAATGGTGATTGATAACAAAGGTGTTTTGTAAAGAAGTTGCAAAAGAGCCCTACACTGATTCAATTTCTCAAAAGAGGAGCCACCCATTTCCAACTACTCAACTAGATACCAAACTCACATTTAACTTTGGACTCTTCATAGCTTAACTCCATAATATTTTTATCATATTCATGAGTGGAAGAGGATGAGCCTGCTGATCAACCACCATCCCTAATCAATTGTTGGTTGAATTGTTCACAAAATCCCTGTTACCTCCTATTGTCAGGAAGGTAGCCAAGGAGAGGAAGTTACATAAAGCATTAACATGCCCATTATCTCGATCTAGTTTATTCTCAATCTAAAGACTCTTTGTATGAACTGATCCTAAACTTCCTTGCAATAATGATCCATCGAAACCATCCTCTACCACTCATTTTGATGGTGTTATCAGTTCTGTCAAAATGCAACATGTCTCATATTCGACTTGGACAACCAATCATTTAGTGTCTTCCTAAACTACAGTGCATACTTATGTCCCAACAAATTCCTCTCCCACTAAAGTTTCTAGAGTAAATGCAGTTCAATATACTTCACCATATCACAATCGTAATAAGAAAACTAAGAATAAACGCAAGAAAATTCTATCCAAACCTAAAATTAAAAACACAAGCAATAACTCATTTGTTGAAAAATAAACACAATGAAATCGAATTTCCTTGTTCCTGTAAAAGGAAGATCTTTACACAAGAGACTGTCCCCACCAGGAATAAGTATTGAAATTATATAAAGGAAATTACCAACCCATTGTTTTGACACATCCTTTTCCACATCATCAATCATTGGTTGCACAAAATCATGCACCTCTGCAAGGAGGAAACCAAGGTCATCCTCCTAATCTAGGATGCTTCTGGTGCAATATATTTATATGTTCAATGGTGTATATCCCCAAGACTATTTTACATATGATACACCTCCGTGGAAACACGACATAAATAAAGTGTAACTAATGGAACCGCGATTCTGATCCACCTTCACACCCTCCATCCGACCTCTCCAGATTGAGAAACCTAACTTTGACTCGATCTTATGTCTTCCCAAGAGTACTATCTGAACAGTACTCTTTAATCCTTAACTTTGTTTCCCGAATCCACAACATTGTTGAAGATTTAACAAGAATCCATATGCAATGTCGCTCTTGTGTTCTACAACACGCCCCAACTAACATAGGATCTCAGCTACCTGAGCTATAGATCCCGAGATCCAACAAAATCACGCTTAATCTAGACAATTATAATCATCACTCCCACCAACTTGCTTGCCAAATTGATGTTGTTGTTCACAATCAACAGGTCCATCGACTATATTGGATGAGGGAGCCTCTACTTATGTCATGTCCTTAGCTTGTTGGAAAGGCCTTAAATCCCCTGGTCTTAATCAATCTCCTACCATGTTAAAATCATTTGATAGACGAGGTTTCCAATCTCATGGATTATTACAATTCATTAGTCGCTCAACTGGGGTTATTGGTCATGGAAGCAGTCAAGCTCCTTTATATTATAACCCTATTGTTTGAATATTGTTTTATGCTATGTAGATCATTAGGCCTCCTGTTTTTCGATGTTCAAAGCCTCATCAAGGAAAAATAGTTACCATTGATCACAGATTATTGTACAACTTATTCTCATAACAAAACAACCAACAATTCCATTTCAGGACCCAACATTACTTGAAAGTGTAGGTCTATAGAGCATTCCTTCACCAGGGAACTTTTCCAATCTATCCTCAGAGATTCACAAGATATTTCACACAACATGATTTCAACCATGGTACATCAATCCCACGAATCATCTGATCCTTGGATCATACCTAGTCCATTAGAATTTTATACACTATGTCACTTAGTCCCGTCGAGTATGAAAAAGAAGCCATTAAACCCACCTCTCCTTCACCCGACTACCAACATCCAATGGCATCTAATTCTTATTCCTTACTATCCTGGTTAGATTCCTAATCATATACCTTTGATTAAATCCTACACATTTTTCCATATGATGAATCCATTATGGAAATTTTTAGTATCGAGTCGCCATGGGATGATAACAACCATTGCTCATCCTTTCTTCCCGATTGGATGAAATTGAGAAATGTATTTCATCTATCTTTCCAACTAATATTTTCAACGATCCCCAATCTACGATACTCACTCAGGATACAATATCCTAGATAAATTTGGGAAACATATCACAAACCATCAGTGTTGACATATCCGAAGAGGAAGGTGTCATGGAAAACATACAACTAGTTGTGAATTGTTCAACTAAAGAGATTGAAATTTACACCGCCTCAGAGTAACACTTTGCAAAATATTTTTCTCTCGAGCTAATAAGAAATTCTAGGGATCAACCCTTTGATCATTGTGCATGAAATCAAAAACTACCCTAGAGTTAAACCTGCATGAATGAAACTCCGCCCTATTCATCCTAAGAAAATTGTGGCAATAAAAGGCGTATAGAAAGGTTACTAAATTTGGTTTTATTTATTCAGATTCCAATTCCAATGGGTTTCCAAATATGCATTTTTGGCTCAAGAAACAAGGGACAATTAAATAAATGATTATAGGGATCCTAACAAGGCTTGTCCAAAAGACAATTGTCTTACGCCTTCATCGAATTAAATTATTGATAATTATGCCGAAATATTTTCTTCTTTTTATGGATGGCTTCTTCCGCTATAACCAGATCGATATTTCACCAACTGATACACACAAAACAACCTGCATATTCCCATGGGGGACTTTCACATATCAAAAATTACCTTTCAATCTTTAAAATGTTGGTTTTACTTTCCAAAGGAGCTAAGTGCCGCACACTTTCCACTATATCAAACATATTATTGAACCATATCTCGATGAATGAACTCATTTTACACATCAAAAGATCATATTGGTCATCTAAGAGCAATATTTCTTACATGTAGACATTAAAATATATGTTTGAACCCCAACAAATGCATTTTCTCTGTTGAATCAAGGAGACCTGAAGTTTTTGGTATCCAACATGGATATGGGTGGATCCTTTAAAAGTGAAAGTTATCCTCACTTTATGTCCTCCCAACAATATTACACAACTTCAAAGTTTGTAAGGGAGGAAAACTTTCTATGTGGTTTACATTTGAAACAGACCTAAAATCACAAAAGGATTCATGGGATTGATGCAAAAGGATGTCCCTTTCATCTGGGATGAAACTTTTCAATGCTCATTTGATGATCTCAAGAATGCTTTAACAAATACACCATTGTTACATCCCTCGACTATGTGCAAGATTACATCCTTTATTTGGATTCCTCTGCTCATTATCAGCCATGGTGTTAGTTCAAGAGATGATGAGGGTGTCCGTCTTCATGCAAGAGCTCAGTCTAAATTTGATATTCACACGTTGAAAATTTGGCTTTGGTGGTATTCATTGTTGTCCAAAGATTTAGACACTACATCTTACTTCACACTACCACGGGAACCCGATGTACCATATATTGACTCATCAATTACTTGGGAGGAAATATTCAAAATGGATCATCACTCTCCAAGAATTCGATCTCGAGTTCACCAAATCCAAAGCAAAGAAATCATTGGTTTTGTCAAGCACTTATGATCTTCCCCATACTGATGAGGAAATTGAGCCCAATGATTCCATTCCATGATTCATTGTTCATTATAGTATGTTCTAACTGCGGTATGGAGATATTCTTTATACCTGCACCCAACTCTTCCAACATGTGATGACTTAATGACGTCATATTAGATGCCATTCAAAGTACTACCTTATTATTAGTGACACTTTGTATCATCGCGGGTATTGGCATTGTCCTCTGTTGTTGTTTAAACCATGAAGAGGCTAAGCATGTTTTAAATGACCATCACCTTGGATATTGTGGTGGTCATCTCTTTGGGATGGCTACAACCCAAAAAATATTATGTAGCGGTTATTTTTGGCCATCAATATTCAAAGATTGCATTGAGGTTGTTAAAAAATTTCACTGTGATCAAATCTTTCGTATAAAGAACGTACTCCACCCATCCACTCCATCCAATTGTTCATTGGCCCCTTTACAACAAGAGTTGATTTCATGCAATTTAAGCATGCCTTAGCTAGGGGCATGGTTATATTATCATCATAGTCAATTATTTCAATTACAAATGGGTTGAGGCTATGCTTTCACATTTATTAATGATGGCCAAAATGCAACACTTTTCATGTTTAACCACATCATCATTCGATTCTATGCCATGTTATCAGAATGATCACAAGATCCCATTACAAACCATTGACGAGGATTACACCGTTGGGTTTTCCACATGAAAACTCATCCCCTTACTTCATCCTCAAGCGAAATAACAAGTTGAAGCCATCAACAAAACTCCGGAAGCCATTCAATGCATGGTGGGGTGAAACCACCTGGAATCTTCAACCTTCTCAATACCTGACCTATCGACTTCATTTCAAAACTACCCTGATTCACACCTTCCAATTGGCATATAGGTTGTAGCTGCTGTTGTCGCATTTAATTTAGGATTCCATTTCAAATCAATCAGAGCCCTTCCCACACTTCGCCAAGAAGAACACTTCATGCGTTCCAACTAAATTTACTGAACTCATCGTGATGTTTCTCCATTAACTAAACATATCAAAATGATCAAGACCCAATACACGCCCATTTTGACCTCGATATTTGCAAAGGAGATTAAGTTCCTGGCTCCATGAGACCAGACCATGATAAACCTCGAGTAGGGAAATTGAACCTATGTATATGGACTCAAGAACACAAAATGTGACTACAAAGGGTACCTTACTAGCTAATTGATTATGATAAACCCCTTGTTGATCCTCACAACCTGCCCTACCTTAAAAAAAACATCATGTTTAGAAACTGAAAGTACATGTCTCAGCATTATTGTACCATAAGTTTGGTTTGTGTTTACCAGGTGAATCCAGTTTATTATGTCTCCCAGTTTTGTACCCTGAATGAGTTTTAAAATACAGATGTCAACATATTTCCAATATATTTTGGATTTGTGAGGAGGGCCTCTGCTTCTGAGGGATCCCAAACTATAGCCTTGAAACCTACTTATTTTTCTCCCTAATTTTTTTTGTAAACGAAAGAACATTCCACAAGAATATGACCCACCTAATAACACCACGAGCAGAAAGACATGTTAATATAGTTCAAAGGTTTTGTATAAGTTTTCTCTCCGAGTACTAGGTTAATAGACTCATAAAGACCATGACGAGGTCCAATTCGACAAGGATTTGAGCCACAACTAAAAAATTACTAGATTTGTAACTAAGATATGAGGCAATGAATTTACCTAAAGCCTCACCAATAGTCTTTAACCCTTCATCGTACCAAAATTCAAGTGGAAGATTAGGAAGTTTTATCTAGGTAAGCATACTAGATAGAGCTTCCTCCTTGTCATCAAAGAGCGGATGTCAGGGTTTAGCACATAATAAATGATTATTCCAATACCAACGCCCTACCAAAATGCCCCCATCATCTTCCTTAGTCCGAAAGATAAACTTGATCCATCCTCGTGATAAAAGGTGAAAGATCGGAGCATAACCAATTAAAGAAACCCAATTTGCTGCAATCCAAGAGTTTAAAGTACCCACCACCATTCTTCTGCCACGGAATTTCCCTACAAGGGCTCGGCCCTCCAGAGCAGCAATTTGATTGACCCAAAGGTCCTCCCCCACCACCAAGGAAACACCTCCACCACAGGACTTCACGACTTTCCTGCACTTCTCGACAGGGCTCATTCGCACCCATGGTCCTCCACCTCGCTCAAGTTAATTTCCGCAATTCGTTGATCCACTGAACACGTAGATGGCGAGATCTTGATTTGGCCCTAAAACATCCATCCCACCATTGGTTTGTATTACCCTTATTTCTATTGCATGGAAATGGGTTGCACTAGTACAATGGAGACCAAACAACAATATAAATTTGTTATTGAATGCACATGGAGAATTTCTTTTGGCATTGGAAAAAGAATGACCAAGCTCTAGATTTATTCCTCATTCTCTGTTATTCATGAAAATGCAAAGAATTGTGTGATATGTGGTCCTGGTCAAAATCTGATCATTAAATCCCACTTGCTAATTCATTTATTCAAAGTTTGAAATTCATTTATTCAATTTTAATAGAGACTGGTTGCTGCCAGCCATTTCAATTGTTTATCCATACATACACTTCCATCTTATTCCGAAGATGAATTCACCAATGTTGATAAGAACACCACCTAAGATAATTATTTAGCAACATTCAACCTCACAATTTAATTGATTGTGATTGTCTGGTTATCATTGAGTTTGTTTGATTCTCATGTTAAGGTACACTTCTTTAAGTTAGTATTGTCATGCGACGTGAAATACACGGCGACAAACAATTCACATGCGAATACAGACAAATGAAGAGCGCATCCAGAGGTTCTCTATACAACATTTCACTAATTCCACCGTCACCTTTGTTTTTTATGTTTATGTCTCCTTTACTTGTTCCACATATCGTGGAACAGTGCACTAACCCCACGGTCTTCGTCCACTGGCTGGCCAGCCACGCATCTACAAACAGTACGCCATTTAAGATTATAGTGTTGAATAAGCAAACCTAATCCAGTGTAAGATTGTTTTGACGCCAAATTTTTTGGTAAAGAACATCTTTTCGAATTATCAATAAATCCAGGTATTATGTCAAATCTTACAACAATTATTTTAAATCTCATCGAGGAGTTTAGATTGACTAAGTGATATCGTATCGAGGGAGAGATATTATGGTGGTGATTATATCGCTTGAGAGATGGAGAATTTCAGGAAGCTGCTGGTGGAGGACTGACGACCTTCGACTCTGATCAGTATTTCATCTACGCATCCAACGGAGGATACAGCCTTCAAATTTTTCACGCCACCTGCCACCACATGCCGCCAGCTTCTTCTGAGATCCCTCCCCCGCGGGGCCTGGAGCCGCGAGTCCAACTGGATGGGTTACGTTGCCCACGTTACCGACGCCGGCAAAACCCAATACGGGCGGCGCGACATCACAATCGCATGGAGAGGAACAATCCAGTCTCTCGAGTGGGTAGATGACTTCGACCCCGGCCAGGCCTCGCTGTCGACTCTCCTCCCCGACCGAACCGGTCTCGACGAAGAGACCGACAGGGTGGCCAGACACGATGCGAGAGTGCAAAGGGGTTGGTTCTCTATCTACACCTCCGACGACCCTCGCTCGCCCTTCAACAAAACCTGCGCCAGAGACCAAGTCCTGCAAGAGCTGAAGCGGCTCCTGGATATATACCAAGATGAAGAAGAGATCAGCATCACCACCACCGGCCACAGCCTCGGCGCCGCTCTCGCCACGCTCTGCGCCTTCGACATCGTCATCAACGGCCTCAATAAACCCCCTGGCAGATCGGCAGCGATTCCCGTGACAGCCATTGTCTTCGCCAGCCCCCGGGTGGGCAACGATGCATTCAAAACCGTCGTCGACAAGCTACCCGACCTCAGAGTCCTGCGTGTCACTAATAACCCCGACCTCGTCCCGCTGCATCCGTTCCTGGGCTACGTAGAAGTCGGTGTCGAGCTACGAGTCGATACCGTGAAGTCACCGTACCTGAAGAATCCCGGGGACGCCTCCCGCTGGCACAACCTGGAAGCGTATTTGCACGCTGTGGCCGGCACGCGGGGGAAGAAGCAGGCGTTTAAACTGGAGGTAAATCGAGATATTGCCCTTGTTAATAAGAGGATAGATTGGTTGAAGGAGGAGTATTTGGTTCCCGATTCTTGGTGGGTCGCGAAGAATAAAGGGATGGTGCAGGAGAACGACGGTCACTGGCGAATGGCCCAACCCCCGCCCGAAGATCATCCACTGCCAGACGAGGAAGATTAGTCATCGCAGTCTACTCAATCGTCGGCAGATACTGTAAAAAGGGTATATGATCAGTGTCAGCCACAATTATGTGGTTGAGAATGCCTGAAAGGCGTAATAAATTCAAACTCAGAACGTGTATCAGGGTTTCGGTCCAAAATAGTAAATACAATTATTTCACACAATATGGTAAATTCACTACCTGAATTATTTCCAAAAGAATTGGTCACGCAAGTATCATATTCAGTTCAGGCTTATCATGATGATTCTATGTCACGTGAATGGACGACATACAAATATTTTGAAGCTCTTTACGTTTCATTCACTTTTGAAAGCGATAGTCGCGTATTCATTTTTATTAATGAATTCATACAAAACGTGCTGTATTAAATATGCCAGTGTATTTTTAAAACAGCTATCATTGGGGACAGCAGTCGCTGTTTACTTATTGTTTCTGATTTCAAACAATATGGCTGATAAAGTAAACCGAGGGAATAAAAATCCAGCAGGTGGCGGCAGGCACAATAACGAGAGGGAATAAAAAATCAGTAGATAAATAATACATGGCGGACACTTCACAATCCACAAACACGCAGTAAGGAGGCGGTCATGACATGGCGGCTGGTAATATGAAACGTTTGGCTGATAAATAGAACGTGTGGGTATCAGATTTGGTTCAGAAACAGAATGTGGTTTAATTTTACTTAATCATTTAAACGCATAATATATTTCTACAGTAATTTTTTAATGTGATTAGGTAATTGTTAAAAGTAAACATATTAACGGATACCTTCTTGATAAATGCAAGAAAGCAGAACAATAAATCTGACCCATTTCACTTTGGAGGACGACTAAGAATATGTCAAAATCTTCAAGACAGCCATCAGATTAAGGGTTTTAGTTAAATACAAGTTAAAAGATCACAATTGTGCCCATTATCAATAGGTGGCCTTCTGTATATCACTTTAATTCTGTGTGTATCTCAACTGCATGCATCATCTTATTGTATATTTAAGCAGATTTAATTTCTTCTTCTATATTGTGTCGTGTATTTGTAACTGTAAATATCAATTCTTTGTGCAGCCGGAGTTGTTTTCAACCTAGCCAAAGCGGGCCGTCTAAGTAAAAAAGGACGTAAAGGGTTTATTTAGAAAATTCCATAAATTTCGTGATCGTTATCATTGCGCTATGCTAATTTCGTATAAACAAACAAGCTACGTTAAAAAATATTTCAGTAAGTTCTTTTTTAATTCTGGGCAAAACATCCTATAATAATTATTAAATGGCAGATACTACATCTTTTACTTGGTCACTCTATAATTGGAATTGTAGATAACTTATCAGAGTGTATAATTTAAAAAATTTTAATTTATTTATTTTATTTGAAAATATACTCAATACAAAAATTATAATAATATAAAATTATAATATTATATCAGTAAGTATAATTTGTTTTGAGGGAATTGGGTGATATAAATTTAAGCGAATCACTACTTTTTGTTGTTTAAAATCCAGTTTTGAATGCAGAAATAAATTCAGCATGTTGAAAACGAAAATCTTAAATTATATAAAAATAGTCATTCAAATATATACTAAAATTTCACTGGATTTTAAACAAATCTCTCCAAAATAAATAACAAAAATACCTTCATTTATATAATAATAAAACTTTAAAAAATATTAATTTTTAAAATGGAATTTCACTACACAAAAACAAAAATTATAATTTGATTAAAAAATTATAATTAGATTTCAGCAAAATTATTTAAAAATCCAAATCTGCGATGTATAGCCTTTTACTTATAATCACTTTAGATTCAAGATAAAAGATAAATCATATCCTCATAAGTGGAAATGACAATATTGAACCATAAGAAGATAAAAAATTATTTTTTCAATAAGTTCAAATTTTAAAAAATTATTTTTTCAATAAGTTCAAATTTTATATAGCTTTATTTGTTTAATTATAATTACATCATTTTACTTCAAAACTTCTAAGAATATACTTTATATTTAAAATTCTTCCCTTATTTAAATAAAAATATGATTTTCATGCTGAATTGGAAACAAATTATAAAAAAAATTAAATTCATAGAAATGAGAGGCTGAGGCGGAGAGCGAATAGTGACCCTAGTCATAGGGTTTTGTGCACACGTAGTTTCAATGTCATAGAGAAGGGATTCCACAGAGCCGCGGTAGATCCTATCAATCTACAATGGCGGCTTCTTTTCAACCGAGGCCAAACCAGCGGTCCACGCGGTCACGGACAGGCGTCACCCAGTGCCGCAACAAAAGAAATGGGCAGAGAAGCATCACACTACCGAAATCGAACCTGAGATACCAGGTTTGGCACAAAAGAAATAGGAAACCACAGACTGACGCTCATTAAAGTAAGAGGCAACTGGTATGAGGTCACTTTACACATTGGAATTACATTCACTACATGAAAGATCATTAATGATTATTGTATCCTGGGATACACTACACTTGGTCAGAATCAAATTCCAAGCACAAGGATGGTACCTAGTCAACCAATACCAATAGGAAGAACATAGTCTTGAGGCCTGATTCCTACTGTTGTTGGAAGTCAAGGAAGTCAAGGGGAGAATGGTCGATAGTGTTCGTAACTCCATCCAATTTTGCATCTCAAAAAGTACTAGTATTCCAATTGGGCATACATTGAGCAGTACTTGTGGATAATGGAACTTATGGACCTAACAAATCATTACCATCATCCTCGTTATTACTTCCTTCATCAAAATAAAAAAAAATTACAGGATCAATGACTATAGCAAGTGGTTGTGTGGAGGGTGGATTTGACTCACCCTTGTCGTCAAATAAAACATATCTCCTTATGCATATTTTCTTGATTTTAGGGCCATCCGTCAATAGGATTTTGACTCTCCATGTTGCTTAGAAATATACATTGTAAGGAATTATTATTTATTGTTTTTCCTCTTAATCTTTGGAACATGCATATGATCTTTGCAACCAAATACATGATGTTGAGATATAAATTAGCTTATACCCATTCCATGCTTCATGTGGTATGATACCATCAAGTGCTTTGGTGGGTGCATGGTTCAGCAAGTAAATTGTTGTGAGTACTACTTCTATTTAATATTACTAATCCATGTTTGATTCCTCAATCATGTTGCACACCATTTACATAATGGTACAATTATTCCTCTTAGACACCATTTTGTTGTGGTGTATAAGCAACAGTCATCTATCAATGAATGTCATACACTTTCAAAAATTTGAAGAACTCATTACTAGTGCATTCCCCCACCCTTAATATAAGGGAAGGACACAAATGTGATCAGAAATTTTTCACTCCACATGGGCTTTGAATTCTTTGAATATTTGAAAAGATTGATCCTTTTTCTTCAAACAATATACCCATATATGTTGTGAGTAGTCATCAGCAAAAAGCTGAAAATATTGAAATCCACTCACACTTGGTCTCATGGGACCACACATATTAGTGTGCACTATATCTAATGGACAAGCTGTCCACTATGTACTTGCGACAAATGGATCTCTATATTGTTTTATATCTAAACAACCAGATAAATGACCATTCATCTTCTTCAGTGAGGGAAAGCCTCTCACCATATTGTGTTCTCTAAGTGAATGCAAGTGCCCAATATTGAGGTTTCCATACCTTCTATGCTAGATATTTGTAGAGTTTGTATCTTCGACAACTACAACTTGATTTCCATTGTGGAAAACAACAAGCTAGAACATTTTTCCTATACCTAAAGCTCTTGAAACAATTTTTGATCATACAGAATTGTCACAAATGAGACACATTTATTTTCCATTTGTTGATCAAATTAAACCTTAAGGTTGTGATTGAAAATTGGCTTACAGAAAATATATTATTTATTCATGGAACATATATATAATTTCAATGGTTTGACATGCATGATTAGCAAGTGGTAAGAAAATATTGGTAGTTCCTTGGACACAATAGGATGAATCATCACCAAGAGACACTTGGTCATGATCAATAATATGATCTATATTGGTAAATAAATCTTGTCTTCCTATCATATTTTGAGTTTCTACAAAGTCCACATACCAAATAGAATTCATAAGAATGTCCTCACTAGTTTGTGTAGCATCAATGTAATCCTTGTAAGAAGGATTGTTATCTTCAACAATATTGTCGTGCTATTGTTTTTTGGAAGGAATTTTTTTCCAAATGTGAGAAAATTTATATTCTTCTTCACTCCTTGTGGTGATTGATACGTTTTTGGATTACTTTTTCTAGATGAACCATGGGTGAATACATTATGCCAACAATCATTGATTTCATGGTCTATTTTCCTGCATATGAGACATATCTTCTAGGAACTAGGGTTGTGTTCATATTGTTTCTACCACATTGCATGTTTAGAAGGATGATTTGAAGGTCTCATGGGCCTCTTCCCCTTCTAATGGGTTTCCAATGCATAGTCTTCCTTTGTTTCAGCTTCACCATGCATAAATTCTTCTAGCTACAACATGTTAACAAACTGCTCAAAACTGGGTTTTTGAATGGTGACATTTAAAATTTTCGCAAAAATATTATAAGTAGATGAAGTGCTCTTATGGAAATAGGCACTAATGAAGCATCCTCCATTATCTCTCTCAGTTCCTGTAGTGAGGCTTGAAATTCAACAAGTTCAATCTTCTCACTAGTATTTAGCTTCAAGCAATGTAATTGTTGATATTGTCCCAAGCATTTTTGGTAGTGGTTGAGTCATGAATATGAAACTGGACTTCCTATGACACCCCAAACATCCAAAACATGATAATCAACTTGGATCTCTTATTAGCCTTGTCAAAAAAATTATTGTTCATCAACATCGACTAGGTGTATAGTAATTGTGTTGTCCACAACTCCTCATAAATCTTCAAACTCAAGATGAGTTTTCACCTTTACTTTCTACACTAAATAGTTTTCGCTACATAAATTCTAAAAGAATGAAGGCTATATTGTTACACATCAAAATTCCACACTTTCATATAAAGTTTCTCATGTAGCGCAAACATCACATTCTAAGTGTCACATGTGGCGCAAACATCACAGTATAAGTGTTGCAACTCAGCCTTTGCAAGTGTCGCAAGTGTGATCATAACATGCTTCATGCACGTTTTGTAAGTGTCACAACTCAATGGACACCATAGAGACATTTTTAAGTGGAGTGTCATTCCTAGGATGGCGCCTTGTCTCTCACTATAGGGGAGTGTCATTTTTGTTGAGAAAAAAGGGGGATCTTCTCCACCAAATTATATGGGTCATATCTCTCAAATTGGGTTAGTTATGCTCGACCCTCATGCTTGGTATTCACCCAGAGATCTGATCCAAACCTCAAGGGTCTCTCTCCTCATCCATATCCCTCATTTTCTCATGATAGTTGTACTTCTCATGCCTATAAATTGAAATCTTTCCCATGGGGAAAGGAGAGGAAGAAATCAAGAATAACATTTTTATTTTGATCTTATGTTGTTCATGCAAAGGGTTGGATGAGGAGAACCTGAAGGAGTTGATGCATCTTGAAACTCATATTGTAAGTACTTTGTTTTGGTTCTCAAATTAATATACTTGGCATATTTCCTTCAAGTATGTGTACTTTTTCATCTACTTGTCTCTTTTCGTTCAATCTTAATATGTCGATCTGTTTAGTTAATTATATAGAGTGGAAGAAAGGTTTCTTTGTTGTTCTTTGCAGGATCAAGGAGCTTAGGGATCAAGATCAATATTTGGAGCACCAAAGGACAATCATCGGAATAAGGTATGTCATACTTCTCTTCTCCTCATTTAACTAGATAAGTTAGATCTGAAATGAATATAGAAACCATTTGTACTTTTTTGTCTTGGTAATAGGGCTCTCATAATCCAAGGGAGATTTCACATGTCTGCAGGGGAAATATTTTGTAACAAAAATTGGTGACTCCATTGGGGATCAACTTTGATTAGTCTTTCCTTGGATCGTTTAAATCATTTTCCCATCATTAGGTATTTCTTGATGTTAGATTATGAATCAATTCACGTTTTCCTCTACTTCATTGGAAGCTTCACTGATCCATTGACTGGATTTCCCTAAGGTTTTATCTTTTTCAAAATTTATTTCAACTTTCCCGAGACTAGCCCTCCCATGCAATGGACACCAAGGTGCCACTGTCATGATCATGCTCCCCTGTAGCTCTATAGGGAGCGCCACTCTGCCCTGTATCCTTGAGGACAAGAGTGCCACCTTCTCATTTCAGTGAGAATCTTCAGGTATGCGAAGTACTGCTTAGTTTTTTTAGTCAAGATTTTTTAACCAAGGAATCCTCTATCTATTTTTAACCTTGTTTGATGCACATAACTGTTATTTGTCTTTGATTGAGCTTGCAAATTCTTCCTAAATTGTGAGATTGTTTTGTTTTACCTTTCATTGGTTTCATCCTTATTTCATAAGATCATCAGTCATCTACCTGATTAGAAGGGTTTGTTGGTCATCAAGATCTTTATGTTTGCCACAACATAGCTTGAAATAATTTCTTGCTACTCACTTTTCAAATATTTTTGAGTGTGATTTTCGTGATTTCTTGTCTTTTTAGATTTATGTTTGAGTGAGTTTCATTCTCTTTTTTTTCTTTTTCTGAGTATCTTTGTTTGAAAAATATTTAGTTTCCTATTCTATGACATTCTAAGATGTGAACCATTTCCTCATTAGTGAAAGAATGGAGCATTAGAATAACATCTTTGTTTGCTTCTAAAATCAAACAAAGAAGAATTTGTAGAACTTTGTATGCATTGGTCTTAGAAATTAAAAAGTTTTTGTTTTGATAATTTGGTGAATGTTTGAATTCTTGTTTGGTAACAAAATTGCATGAAGACTTTTCATTCTTTAAGTGTTTGTTAGTGACGTAACGAAAAAAAAATCTCTTCTCTTTCCCATAGCTAGAAGTTCATCGAAAAGAAAATTGCATCTCATTCTTTTTGCCTTCTTTTGGACTGGAGTCTCAAAACATCCTTAGTTTCACTATCATTCACCCTTGATTAACGAACAACCACGAAAAATAAGCGCTAATTAAAATTGAACTATAAACTTTTATTTTTAGATATTTACACCAACAATAGACATTGATGGCAAAGAGTTTATTTCTTGTCATAATATCATTGATGTATTTATTGATGGCCTATGTGTTGGATTACTGAGAGGGGGGGTGAATCGTTAATAGCATAATTATAATCCATTTTCTTCAAATGTTATATCATTGTAGAATTATTATCCAATAATGAACAGTAAGAAATAAACAATCACACATACACAGTACACCAGTGTTTTACGTGGAAACCCAAATCAGGAGAAAACCATGGAATGCTTTTTCTTATATGTATTGAAGAATTATATTCATTGGAAGCACCAACTTCCTTTGTTTTCCAACTGCAACTGGAAGGAGGCTCCAACCCCCTAGTTTCTTAGGCTGCAACCTGAGGGAAGCTCCAACTCCCCAATTCTTTGTCTACAACTAGAAGGAGGCTACAACCCCCTATGTTCTCTAGTGACAACCGGAAGGTGGCTACAACAACCTGTCCTTGCCCCGTCCTGCCACCCTGAAGTAAAAGTAGAATGATGGAACCAATGTCACACTATCACTGTGAGATATACCATTGTAAACTTGTACCAATAAATCTGAACCATGCATCAACCTGTACCTCAACATGTAATCAACATGTACCATAAACAAGTGCATCAACCATGCACCAACCTGTACCAAACAACCTGTAATTAACCTGTACCATAAACAAGTGCATCCAACCATGTACCAAGTATGTACCAATCATGTGTCAACTACTCATCAACTATGACTCATCAATATGTACCAACATCATCAACTATACACC
>SNQJ01S0019245.1:99705-110552 GCA_010110895.2 Picea sitchensis | reverse complement strand
CAAAAAGTGCATAGAGTGGAAAAAAGGCTACTATGCCCGTACATCATCATGGAAAGACTATAGGAAAATCTACTCGCTCTCATGTGCTATATAGTGCTCATGGTAGCACACTACATATCTAGCTACTCATCTCAACATATGGCTAAGACTCTCTGGTACACCCACAGTGTGCCTCTACAGGTGTAAAGGAACATCCCACAATCTCATGGAGGGGACACCAATGGTAAGCCCCCTAAGATTCATTTCTTCTTCGTGAATCCCTCTGACTCTGCCACCTACCTCCACTATTGCATGGGCACCACTGCATTATCCAAATGGATCCATTCTAGCTGGATGATCCATCCCTCTATCTACATGATGAAAAACAAACATGATTAAATCCATCTTCTTACAACAACAAAAAAATGCATATATTATAAAACAAAAATATATTTTTGCAAGGTTATGATCTGACGCACTTTACTTGATGCATCCCACAGTGCCCCTTTAGTGATCACTAGATCTGCACTACCCCTAAAATCAACCTTGACATAAGGGTAGTCCTCTATCATAATGATCTTCCTCGTCCACCATGCGAAGAAGCCAACAATAAAAGAAAAGGATGAGGGCTCATTCCCCAACTGAGGCGAAAGATTGGTCCACCTTTCCATCTGGGGATTAGATACAAGGTACTCCATAAACACAACCTATGGTTGCATATGTAGTACTCATTCCAATAAGAATGATACCAAGAAAGATCCATATCCAAACTGCTTCTTCTTTCCCGCTCTACATCTAGAAATTTGATCCTTCACATTTTCCAAAAATCTTGCACACCAGTTAAAGATCCTCAGCTCAAGGCACTGAAAAACATACGCCATTTGTGATTTGGAAGCAACATGGGGATTGGTGCTTCCTTACAATGAAGTAATAGTAAACAAGATATCTCGTAGTGTGAGTTCCCTCACATCCTTGATGGCAATCCTTTCACTCTCCTTGTGCGATCCTGGCACACAAAACTATGTTATATACTCATATGTATGTTGTAGCATGGTCCATTGGCTGAATAGAATGATGGGTTCCCCTCTCCTCGAGAGACCCGTTATAAAATACACATCCTTAATTTCGATCTCCAACATGTGAGATCCCACCCGAAAGGCATGCTCATCAGCATCCCACAATCCAATCATATGCTCAAGGATAAGTATTTTCTTTCGCATAATTTGTATCTTGAATTATTTTAGTAGCCCGAAGTTCCTAAGAGTTTCCCTCGATTGAGGGTCATGTAAGGCGGCCAAATTTTCATTCTCATGCTCCCTTTCCTTCCATTTCAGCATTTTGGTTGATTAAATCCCTGCAAATAAACAATAAAAAGCATTAGCCAAAATCTCAACCAAATAAAGTTTTTTTCAGAGGTCAAAATGCAAAGAAATTTTTTAGTTTTGCACCTGACATCCCCCTACAATCCTTTACAGAGTGCTAGAGCCCCCTAATTATGGGCACCAAGGCACCAAGATCTAGGATGGTGCCCCTCACAATGCACTAGGGGAGGGCCACCCAAGTAGGGCGCATTGGAGGTCCTAAAATAGCTTAAAACCACTTAAATAAGCATCAAAATGAAATATAAAAACATAGAAAGTGAAGAGGAGGATCAGATCTCAAACCTGATCTAGATGAAACGTAGATTGATGACCTATAGCTCTCGCAATCAACAACAGAAAAATTGCTCCAAATGGGAAAAACTCAAGTGAAAAGGGGAATTACAAGTGAAAGGTGAAAATGAACCCAAATTTTTACCCAAAATGACTTTTTACCTTCTGAAAACTAGTTTTATCTAACCATTTTTCACATTTATATTACCTATCATTTGGATTTTTTGCAATTATCGTCATTTTTTAAGTAATTGTTGACATTTTTTGCCCAGGATGATTTGTTTATGCAAGAAAATATGAAGGAGAATCATTTTGTCACCTTGTAACCGCTTCGAGCAAACTTCTTCATCCTTTGAGATCGTTAAAATATGAAGAGACGTATGTTGGGTGGTAATTTACCCCTTTTTCGGTCCCAATAGACTAAATACAAAAAATGAATACTCTAGTAAAATATTGGCTAGAAGATTTCTTTGTCGTATTATTTTATGCTTTTTCAGACCTCAGAGAATAAAATTACGAAAAATAACACCCACGGAGTTTTCTTTAAGTTCTTTTCAAACTCCCTAAACATGAAAAACAACCAAGTTTTCCTTCTTTGAACTCGTAAAAACATACATTGAAGGGCCCATCTAGGGACGATCCCTTACTTCTTCCATTTCATTAAACATAGGAAGAGGAACTTACCGAAGGTGATTTATGTCGAGCACCCATTATCCTCCTCAAGCTTGATAAACAAGAAAGAGGTACTCATATATCTGGATGGGGAGGGAATTTGAAGGAAGTGGTTCAAGTGTCTTAAAACCTTTAAGGAAGTTGTTGTTTTCTCCCTTGAACATGGAACCCATCTGCATTTCACCTTACATTTGGTTAATTCACTCTCCCCTGAGTCATACCAATATCAGTCTTATTACTCCTTCGGCTTATCCAAAGAGTTCCCCAGTCATTATCACATTGTGTTTTGGTCCATTTCTCAACTGAGTCGAAAGATGACAAATCTTGTGTCGTGCCTCATAAATGTTCAAGGGAAGTCTTACATAGATCAACCATATACAACATTACCAGTTCCCATCCCTATTTCATTCCATATTTCCAATCTCATATCACTATCCTATGATCGTTTCGTGTCGATGATTGAGGATACATCAAGGCCCTCCTTCGATGAGTCTTTTCCTATCGACTTTAGCACATTATCAGGGAATTTGAATTAGAAACACAACAGTAACTTGGAACCTACATGCCTCAATGGCAAGCCTCCTCGCCTTTGATAGTGGATTTACATCATTGACCCATGATCGATTGATTCGACGAATGTTCGACTTCAGCTCATTTTTTACATTTGTTTGGATGTACTTTAGGTACCTTGGGAATCATTGACATTTTTTGTGATTACCCTCACACTTGTTAATGGTATACATCAATGACCGATAATCAAGCGGTTTCTACCATGTTTGACATCAGAACATTTATTCACATGGATAGAACCCTACTATTTCGGGATCGAGATGCAGACCCTAGGTTGAGCACCCACTCTGTTATGTGTTTTTCCCAGGTTGTGATGAAGATTATTTGACTGATTTACATAGATCCTCTTTGTATTGGCCTGTGGATTTGTTCTTATCATATCGTAGCTCCACTGTGTATTCTTGTGTGGTTCTGATTAGGTTATGCCATGGAGAAATGGATCCACATTGTATCTTTGGTGGCCATTTCCTTAGTGAATATCACTAGGGATCCACAATGTATTGGTAAACAACCATTCTTTGAGTTATTTATATTTTGAGCATAGGTATGCCTACGTCATGAATTAAACGTATATTAATATTGTTTGATGATTTCTTACAGCTTCTACCAGATTCTCCAACTCCACCACCCTTGCATTGAACAAAGCGTTACGACCATCAACTTTCTCTTTTGACCTCACACTTTGGGGGGAAATCCGTTACACATCAAAATTCCACACTTGCATATAAAGTATCGTGAGTGTTTCATGTGGTGAAAACGTCATGTTTTAAGTGTCGCATGTGGCGCAAACGTCACATTCTAAGTGTTGCAACTAAACCTTCACAAGTGTCGTGAGTGTCATAACATGCTTCATGCACTTTTTGTAAGTGTCACAACTCAATCGACACCTTAGAAACATTTTTCACATCTTCCAAGTCATGTTAGAGAGAAAACCCCCATCATTGATAGTCGATACACATCTTTTCCTTGGAAAATTCAACTACTTTTTTAGCATTTATGAAGGGTGGCACCCCCCTGACCATACTGGGGGAGTGTCATGGTACCCTCTCTTCCATGTTAGTGGAGCGTCATTCCTAGGATGTCACCATGTCTCTCACTATAGGGGAGTGCCATTCTTATTGAGTAAAAACGAGGATCTTATCCACCAAATTCTATGGGCCAACTCTCTCAGATTGGGTTAGTTATGTTTGACCCTCATTCTTGGCCTTCACCCTAAGATTTCATCCAAACCTCAAGGGTCTCTCTCCTCATCCATATCCCTCATTTTCTCACGATAGTTGTACTTCTCATTCCTATAAATTGAAATCTTTTCCATGGGGAAAGGAGAGGAAGAAATCAGTAATAGCATCATTATTTTGATCTTATGTTGTTCATGCAAAGGGTTGGATGAGGAGGATCTGAAGGCATGGATGATTTTAGGGGATAAATTTCGCTCATGGGCTAATTTTCCATGGTTTTTCCCAAAACAATATTCGCTATTCTAAAAATGATTCACCCAAATTCTATAGGATAAAATTATTTTACCTTAAAAATCGCCAAAAATTTATATAAACTATATAAAATCCTTAGAAATTTGAATATTTTTTACAAAAATATCGCCAAAAATTTACAGTTGGAATATGAAGGATTAGTAATATTCTCCAAGGTTTCTACATTTTAAAATAAATTTCCATCCTTAAAATCATCCCTGCCTGAAGGAATTGTTGCATATTAAAACTCAGAATGAGAGTACTTGTATCTTGTTGTTCAATATTAATAGGTCGATCTATTTAGTTAATTATATAGAGTGGAAGAAAGGTATCTTTGTTGTTCTTTGCAGGATCAAGGAGCTTAGGGATCAAGCTCGATATTTGGAGCATCAAAGGATAATCACTGGAATAAGGTATGCCATACTTCTCTTCTCCTCATTTAACTAGCTAAGTTAGATCTAAAAGGAATATAGCAACCATTTGTACTTTTTTGTTTTGGTAACAAGGGTCTAATAATCCAAGGGATATTTCACTTGTCCACGAGGGAAATATTCCATAACATATACCCTCTTGCGCTGCGGTTTTTTCATGGAAATGCTACACTCTGCCATACTCTAGCCAATGATCTTCTTGGGATGGAAATTCTTTCACACCCAAATGCCTTAATATCCAAACGACTCTTCCTTTAAGGAATTATCCCTCTAATTATTTTTGTATGTGCTTCTCTATATATATTGTAGGTTGATGTTCTTTAGACATGTACCAAGTGTTATAGAAAGTTTTACCTCACCCCATGCAACTTGCTTAGAAGGCCTTTCCATTTCCCTATGCAGACTTGAAGTCCCCTTTTGCACTTCCCAGAGCCAAAAAAACATGTTTTTCCACATATACACACCCTACCAATTAGATAGCATGTGTATATGTAGGTTGCGCCACTATAGCTTGCTTACATCAAGTTTGGTGCTCAAAATTAAAAATTGTGTCAGGTTTCCATGTCACGTCACGAGATCCATGATCCTTGACCTTCCATATATTGGAAAAGTTCTGACTCGATCCTTCAGTTCCATTTGAAGGCTATAAATGGTCCATATCCAAACCATGGAAGAGGAGATAATTCAACTTTTGAGAGCAAACATACTCTGGAGAAATTTTCACTTCACATTGAGTCTGCATCCCTTTATCCTTTAAAGTATGAACACATTGTTCAGCCCCCAAGCTCTTCCCTCTTTGATGGAGAACCTCATTGTCTCTCTTATATGAGCTTGTCTTTGGTGGAGGATTGAAGTGGTGGAGGCCCAAATGGAAGGGACTTAGTTTCTTGGTTCTGAGACATGTCGGCATAGAAGTTTGTCACTTATACACTTATGTTGATTATTTTTTAATAGAAATACTCTTTTCTCGTCCAATTGATATCTTGCAAATATTTGAATTGTTATTTCATCGGCATATTTGTTATGAATATTAATGGATTATGCTATTGTATGTGCTAAAATTATATATTATCACCATATGCTTGTGTATCTTGGTTGTTGAGGACAAGTTGCAGGTATAAAGCTTTGAGTTGCATCCTCAACGGTGGTCTTCATTGAATGTCCAAATGAGGTAGTCTCTTTATATTGTCTTGTTAGCATTTAAATTTATATAGCATACTTGGGATTAGAGTCTATTTATGCAATCATTCCTTGTATTGTGGTTTGCCCCATGCCATAGAGTGATTTTCCTCATAACAGAATTGGCGACCATACTCGAGAATGAATCTTCTATTTTGGGGTTTGGAGTTTTTTTCTCCTTCGATTGCTCTCGGTTAGCTTGAGTTTTCTTGTCGCATGATTGCTTGAAAACATATTTTTACTTTGTATATAAGTTTCTTGGCCTTTTCCTTTCCCTAGGAGTGTTTTAATACATATACATGGTTTTTCCCTTGAACAACGCATACATACACGAGATGTCCTTCTGTAGGGCGCGTACATATGTGGTTTTTTCTTAAACAGTCGTGTGCATCAAATTTTTGAGTTTATTTGTTGAGTTTGGTGTTTTTTGGGTGAGTTCTGATGATTGTTGAGTTTTATTGTGATGCAGGCGTGCCACCCAGGGCACGTCTGCTCACAGGACCTTCTCTTCTTACTCGGCCCGAAGAACTGAAAAGTTCTTCTAATTCCCTATCGGGAATTTTCCACACCCACATCAACTCTCCAACTGAACTCCCTTAATGATCGGTAAATCAACGTTGCCCTCTTTTCTTTGTGATCGGGGTTCCCGTTATCGGGATATTGACACCATTGATGTTCTGGTAACTTGGATCACCGATCCCCGATCTCCAATGCGCTCCTTTGTTGCCTTAGCCCCACCTGGCTAAGCCTTCAGTCCATGCGACCACTCTCTATAAGAACTGAGCCTTATATCCCTTCTGTCGGGGTTTCTGACTTCAAATTCCCGATGCTCCTCAAATTCCCGTTAGCCCTCTAGGCTAAGCTCTGGGGTCCACGTGACCTCTCCTTATATGACCGCAGTCATATCCCTCATCGGAGTTTCAGACTTTCCGATGTCAAAATACAATTGTCCCCAGGACTTGCGATTCCCCGAATCCCGACGTGCCTTTTTCACGATAGCCCTCCTGGCTATAGGCCTTGACCCATATGACCGTTAACCCGTGACCACGGTCTTATCTTCGTCGGGGCTACGGGGTTTCAAATGCTGCAAACTACTTACCTGTGGGATTCCAGATTCTTCGTCAGGCTGACAGCTGGCTTCCACTACGACGCCTCCCTCCTTTCTGACGTGCTGACAGCTGGCCACACGGCTACACCTTCCTCCTCGTCGGGGTTTCACAATTCGTGAAACCAAAGTGCATAAACACTTTGTCACTGGGATCCCCGATATCCCGATGGCCCCAAACACCGATGAATGACTTCTGGTCGGGACCTTCCCTGATGACGCCGATTTCTTCCACGCGTCCTCTCTAATGAATGGTCTCAATTTCTCCGGGGTTTCGGGACTTGAAATGTCTCAACTTCCTTGTCCTTAGGAACTTCGATTCCCTGATTTCCTGACTCTCTCCAGATTCCTGACACCTGTCCTCCCGAACGGACGATTCAGATTATGCCGGGTTTTTCACTATGAACTTCCCCGACCTTCAGTCCACGAAACTTCTGACTTCCCAAACTCCTGATGCCTCAATCTCCGCCACGTGTCCAACTTTCAGACGACTCCGATCTTCTAAGGACTTCGAGGTTTCAAGTGTCAAAAAATATTCGACCACGGGATTTCCGATCCTTCGAATCTCGATGGTAACCCTCGTGCAACTTCTGTCAGATCCAACGGCTGACGGGTAACTGATCCATGATCTGATGGCTCACGACTCCTGGAGCTTAAACTCCCAACATGACCATAACCTCTTTGCTTCTTTGGTAGATCCAACGGCTGACAGGTTTTTTCAATCTCCTATGCAAGATCCTAACTGTCCACCTTCCTCTTGGATATCTTTTATGAGTGAACCCAGTATTTCTCTATGAAATACTGGTCCTTCTTGCATGTAACTTTGCAACACCTATTCAATCACTCTATGCACTGACTCTCTGTGCTTCTTCTCGACAGATCTGAAATCCTTATCCCTCCTGAGCTTTCTCACCTTTCTGGGTCTCCACGAAGACTCTTGCACGCACTCCTTGCGGAAATTTCTCGAACGCTTCTAAGTGTTGAGTTCTTTCGACTCTGCTTACACCTGCAGCAGTAGTCCTCCAATACTTCGCTCAGTTTCACATCTGAGACTCTCCTTAGCCTGCGCACTTCTTGCACGGCTAGTGTTACTCAATCTCACTTCTGAGAATGAGAGTTAAACTATCTGAACCTTTTGTCAACGCACTCCTTGCGGACGACTTCAACTGCACTCCTTGCAGGAATCCTTGCTCAGATAGAGAAACAATTTAAACTCGTTCCTTCTACTCCCTCTCAGATTTCAATCTCAACACATGAAATCATATATACAGCATAATAGCAAATGCATGACAGGAAGTAAATACTCATGAACATATCATTCAACACACATACACAAAGAACAAACACACTCCATGAATTTCAATTAAACTCTTCTATTAATCCAAATGACTGTACATGGGTGTTCTTCTACACAGCTCTCTGCTTCTTTTATCTATGCTCTGGAGTCTTCTAATTCTGCCTTCCACTTATGTTACAATGCACAATGAGGGTGTCTATATCCGTTCTCCCTCTTTCTTCTAAAACTTTCTAATCTAATATTCAATTCTACCACTAGCCCACACATTGGTACTTAACCTTATAGTGCGCAACTTTTATTTAAAGTGATATGTGTTGTATTTTGGGGCACGTCTGGGCTGGGGCTTAGCCCCAGCCCCCGACCCTCGGTTTTGTATACACGCCAATGTGACCATCATCCCAAAACATGCGCAGGTTTTTTTTTATTCAAATGGTCCACCTTTGGTAGCCTCCACTTGTCAAACGCTCAAACCACCAAGTAATGGATCCCTGAAATTGCGTTGGGACGTGGCCATATGGCCCCCATGTGCCCAACACCTCCGCCTTTGGGGGCCCAAAATCCACTAACAGTGCGACACTTTGGCACCAATTACGGAATGTGCACGGGTGCTGGTTTTAGGCATGGGAAACGTCCAGAAGCTGGGTTAGACACATAGAGGTGTGTTTTGGCGAACCAGAGACAATGATCTTGAAGGGGAAAACTTCCAGGAAGCATATCTTCTTCATTTTTTGGCCAAACCAGGTGCCGAAAAAGCCCAGCTAGAGGTTTTTGGACGTTTTGGAGCTGTTGGAGCCATCTATTTGTCATTTTGAGCACTGTAAAGCACTAATTTTAGCACTTTGAGAAAATAATATAAAAGATCCATTGGAAGTTGGACCAAGAGATGTAGCCCAAGAGAGGGGTGAACTCCTTTATCATTTGTTGTGTTATGTGTTTATTGTTCATTGTTATTTGTTGGTTATTATCTGCACCTTGAATGTGAAAGTTTATCTAACTTATGTGTTGCAAATTGATCCTTTTGCCTAAGCACACTTAATTTTAAACTTTCAAATCTTTCAAAGTTACAAGCCTCTTCATTATTAGATCAAGTTGGTATCAGAGCTTAGGTTTTTGAAGGCTTGATTATTTGCAAGTGTTTGTTTTTTGATGCTCACAAGGTTGAATCTCACAAGAGGAGAAGGTCAACTTGTAGAGCCAAGTTCTCAACTTTCAAGAAGAAGGACTATACAATCACCTCAAGCTTCAAGGAGGCATTCACCAAGTATGGCTCATGAAGNATTAAAAGTAATGAATAGTATTTCTATATTGGGTATTAATTAATTTCTTATTTATCCATAAATCATAGGGTTCATTGAGTAATTGTTCTTTGGTGTAATAGTAAAGAATATTTGTAATAGTAATTCTCTGCAATCTCTGGTCAAACAAAGTAATTGTTCTTTGGTCTAATAGTAAAGAATATTTGTAATAGTAATTCTCTGCAATCTGGTCAAGCAACAACAAATAGTCTTTGTATATTAGATATTAATCGATTTATTCTTTTCTAACATTTTTATTTAATATTAATTAATTTCTTCTTTTCTAACATTTTTATTTAATCCATAAAACACAAGGTTCAGTAAATTTTGTTTTATTTTGTTCTTTGAAGGAAATTAATAGATAGGTAATCCATCTCCATTGCACTGCACTGCAATATGAAACATTTTTCTAATAAACATTGATCTACTATAGATTTCTACAACATGCCAAAAACTTATCGGCAAGGACATCGACACTGCAGTGGCACTTGTTGAATTTATGTTGTTTTTAGTTCTAATTAACCTAGTTGCTCTAAATGGGTATCAAATAACCCTTTTTGCTTGCACTTGCCAAATATCCATCATTCAATATGCTTATTATCGAGTCCACAGTGCTTTTTTACAAAATATCTAATCAATCATTTGACTTTTTCCGAGTGATCTATTCTCCGAGTAAGACACATTAGAACCATTGGGTATTTGAGTAAATGATATAGTTTTGCTAAGAATTTGGTTCTTCGGACCAACACCCTCAAAGTCTCTTCTTAAAAGAGCAACATGTATTTCATTCATTTCAATCTTGTGTGACTGTAAGATAAAATAAAATAAAATAAAACACTTTTATAATGGCATTTCTTAAGTAATACTTCAATTCATATTTTTTTAATGTTCTAAGATGTTACATGTAGAATTTATGTTTAACCTACTCAACATAGTATTTATGTTAGTTTTATTTGTACACACATTCTTTTATTAGATGAACATTACATCGTCAACATTGAACATTTTATTTTTCTCTTCAATACGATACCTACATTTGTTGTTACTTTGCCATAATAAAGTACTAATCCACTATATTCATTATTCTTTGTCCAAGGTTCATATTACAAAAAAAATTGCCTCACCCCATGCAACTTGTTTGGATGGCCTTTCCATTTCCCTATGCCGACTTGAAGTCCCCTTTTGCACCTTCTAGAGC
>SNQJ01S0019245.1:80883-94976 GCA_010110895.2 Picea sitchensis | reverse complement strand
CATCAAATGGTACAAGAACAGTTGGAAAAGAGTCAAGCCAAGTACAAGATAAGACATGACAAGCATCGTGTTGATCACGGTTTCCAAGTTGGAGATGAAGTTTGGCTTTACATCAGCAAAGAGAGGCTTAAAGGAGAAGGTAAAAAACTGAAACCAATTAGATATGGACCTTTCAAAGTTCTTGGAAAGATTGGTAACAATGCCTTCCATTTGGATTTGCCTCCCTATATGAAAATGGATGCAGTTGTCAATGTTGAGAATTTGAAGTTGTATGAGCCTCCTTTGATTGATGATCAAGGAGAGAATGTTCAGATTCCTTCTATAGATGATTTCTCGCCAAAATATCTTATAGAACTGCATGAAGACACAATCCTTGATAGGAGGATGAGAACTTCAAAACGAGGAAATGTGGAATACCTTTGAGTTGGTCTTAAGGACACAAATCCAAGCAAGGCCAAGTGGATTGAGGTTGGAAAGGTGAGGGAACTGTACCCTCATCTTCAGATGGACTGAAAGTAGTCTTTTGGAGGTCCAAAAGCTTCCCAATGGGGAGGAGTGATCCAGGGGATCAAATTTTGCTCAAAATTAAAAGTGCTTAGAATCACTTCAAAATGAATAGGGACGTAGGTCTCATCGTCATGAACCCAATGCACTTTGGACGGGTTCAAACGGACACTGTATGAGGGAGATATCGTGTTCTGATCGATTTGCCAAACAGGCAAAAACAATTGTTGACTGTACAATCCATACAATCCGTACAGTTTCTGACGTGGAAGAAGATGACAGGGCATGATGGTGACATGGAAGCACTGATGTGGTAGATTCTGAATGGACAGTCGAATGGCGAATCAGTTCAAGACATGTGGCATGGTTTATTGGCAAATTATGAGGTGCCACGTGGCCCAGACATGGGCTGCCACATGGCACCCTGTTGTTTAACAAAATATATGGTTGGGAGTCCGCGGGGTTCGAACCCGGGACCTCCCCCACGGAGGTAACACCTTAGCAGAGTGTGGGCTACCACTAGCCCACACATTGGTACTTAACCTTATAGTGAGAAACTTTTATTTAAAGTGATATGTGTTGTATTTTGGGGTGCATCCGGGCTGGGGCTTAGCCCCAACCCTCAACCCTCGGTTTTGTATACGCGCCAATGTGACCATCATCCCAAAACGTGCGCGGGTATTTTGTGATTCAAACGGTCCACCTTTGGTAGCCGCCACTTTTCAAATGCTCAAGCCACTGAGTAATGGAGCCCCGAAATTGCGCTGGGACGTGGCCATATGGCCCCCCATGCACCCAACACCTCTGCCTTTGGGGGCCCAAAATTTGCTAATGGTGCGACACTTTGTCACCAATTACAAAATGTGCATGGGTGTTGGGTTTAGGCACAGGAAACACCCAGAAGCTGGGTTAGACACACAGAGGTGCATTTTGGCGAACCAGAGACATTAAGCTTGAAGGGGAAAACTTCCAAGAAGCATATCTTCTTCATTTTTTGGCCAAACCAGGTGTCAAAAAAGCCCAGCTAGGGGTTTTTGGACATTTTGGATCCATTGAAGCCATCTATTTGGAATTTTGAGCACTATAAAGAACTTATTTTAGCACTTTGAGAAAATAATATAAAAGATCCATTGGAAGCTAGACTAGGAGATGTAGCCCAAGAGAGGGGTGAAATCCTTTATCATTTGTTGTGTTATGTGTTTATTGTTCATTTTTATTTGCTGGTTATTATCTGCACCTTGAATGTGAAATTTTATCTAACTTATGTGTTGCAAATTGATCATTTTGCCTAAGCACACTTAATTTTAAACTTGCAAATCTTTCAAATTTACAAGCCTCTTCATTATTAGATCATTTTCATTAGTTTCCTTGCATCTTGGTCTGGGTATTTGCTTCTTGGTATCGTGCTAGGCTTGTCTTTGTTTTCTTGCAGTAGGGTTTGTACATCAAGTTGTTATTCAATCCTTGAATTTTCATTTCTTTATATGGAAAATACAAAATATACATTTTTCATTTTGGCATATGCTCTTTTGGGTTTTTTTTATTGATCTTGATACATATGAAAGATTGCATCTTATTGAAATTGCAGATTTGAATTGAAAGTTGAATTTTAAAAATCTTATCATCTTTTGAGAATTGAATATTAGGACTTAGATTTATGTCTATATTCATTTCTTTAATATGTTGAGTCATAACATCAATAGTTTCATGACCACATATTTTGAGTAAACAAAGCCATTAAAAGTAACATTGATTAATTAAAATTGAATAGAAACAACTTTATTTTTCAGAGTACACAAACAAGCATAGGATATAGGGCCTTGGAATAGGATTTTGTGAGTAAACTTCTCCAAGGCTATTAAACTCAACATATGTGTCTGACCAGGGAGTAGTGAAATCCATTGTGTAATTAGTGGCGTCAAGATGCTCCGCTCACACCAGAGCTAAGCACGAGGTTGTGCGAAGTTGGTTGCAGAGATATCCCTCTAATATCTTCTTAGCGTCAAAGATATTTTTGGGGATCTATTCGTATATGGGGGTATTTCTAGTACCTTTACCTCCCTGAGAGGTAGTGCTTTCAAGATTTTGAGCTTTGTTACCCTGCCCATACGGTGGACCTGACTTACGATTGTTCGCCTACACATTGTTTATACTGTGGTGGATTTATTTGCTTGACATAGGTAGCCACATAGGTTACTTGTAGGGGTTATTCTTCAGGTATCCTAAGTCAGATAAGGGTCAGACATCACACAAACTTTATGGAGGATTACCTCTCTGGGGGGATCTGACCAACTATGTTGTTAATCCCACGAGTGCCCTTATAATTGATTCCGATACCTCCAATCTTTTGAAGGGAGTCTCAGGCCCCTCTTGGGTGAGGCATACCTACTCTAGTGAGGGAGGCCCCTTTTCAGCTACTATATCTTGTTTTTGTGCATTTGGCCTTTTTGTTTATTTTGGTGTTCTCTTTGATTGTTAGTTGGTTATAGGATTTGTTTTTATATATCGAGTCTTGAGTCATCGTGGAGCCAGACTAGCCTCCTCGCAAGTCTCGTCATTTGTTGAAATTACCACTACATCTTGAGTCTTTTCCTTCTAAAAGGCGTAAAGTTATCAAATGTGGTACACACACCTCCACCTATCGGACTTGTGATCATACAAGTATGATTATTGAGTCGAGTCAGAAATATATTGGGAGTCCTTCAACTCTCGTACCTATTGTAGTTAATGGAATTCCTTCAACACCTTCAACCACTACGATTGTAGTGCTGGAATTTCCCGTCATCACTCCTATTTGGCCTGTGGTTGCTACTCAACCCATAGTAATGAACCATTTTGGGTCTCTTTTTCATATTCCCTGATACAATGCTCAGTACATTCCTTTAGTCTCTAACCTTTTCTCTTTTGGTATGTTGAAATAACATCGCAACTTTCATCTTCCATTCCAACAAATAATACAAATCTTAGTATTGGACCTGGGGGCATGCCTCCTCCACATATTCCTCTTTCGTTTGGTGGAGCTAATATTTCCCAAACGACTCCTACGGTTGGACTCCAACCTCCTTTTCATCCTAGGTCTAATCCTAGTCTTAATGCTCTTGCATGGGTAATCAACTAGGCGGACAAGATACTACCTATATTTTGTGATTTCCACCTTCCTCCTCCACATTGATTCTGACCAACACGTTTGGTATGATGAATCCACCTCTATCTTCTAGATTTCCACACGGGGGGGAGTCACTTTCATACTATGGGAAACCCCAAGCTTGGATCCACTCCAGCTGGGGGAATGTTTATAACCCTCATTATAACATTCCTACAGGGATGGTTACCACACAACCTATTATGAATCAGTTTGGAGAAGGGTATTACCATACCGGACAGGGCGATGGTGCATACCAGAACCCTGGATGGGATGCAGTCCCCCAACATCAATATTTCCCTAGAGCATGGGCTCAAATGTCGCAACCCCGGATCCCTTTTATTCCCATGCTTAACTTTCTAGACTTGTCAAGATTAATGAATGACCCAGTGTGTCATGATCCGTCATGGCCCACTGTCTCCACCAAGATTCCTTCGGATATTCTGAAATTCAAGGGAAATACTGGCAAGGATCCAGGTGATCACACTACTATTTTTCATCTTTGGAGCTCATCCAATTCCCTTAACAATGAATCTATTCATTTGAGATTGTTTCAGTGAACCCTCACGGGAGTTGCAATGAAATGGTACATTAAGCTACCAGGGGGAACATACAGAAATTTTAATCAGATGGTTTTAGTCTTTCTCAACCACTTCTAGTTGTCAGTTCATTACAATGTCGGCATAGAAATTCTATCGGCCCTCCACCAATACAAATCCACCCATATCTCGGATCATATCCAAGAGTGGCGTAGACATAAGAGGTTGATCAAAGCCTACATTCATAAAGAGTTCTTGTTGGAATGGTTTCTTAACTCTTTATCGCCTTATATTTCGAAGGATATTTCTACATCTGGGGTAACATATGAAAAGGAAGCTATTTTCAAATCCCAGTAATCGGATCTCATATATGCTCAATTTGGGATGTTATACGAAATTCTTCCTGACACACTGAGGTCAAATTACGACCCTAGAAAAAAGCATGGGCCTCATGACGATGGCATCATAGGATCTGCAAGTGTTAAGTCTACAGACTTGAACCAGTTGAAGGAGTTGTCTCTAATCCAGTCTGTAGGAGGAAAAGCTTCATCTGTGTCCTCCACTCCCACTCAGTCGGCAAAAGTGCATTTTGTACAGTTGTCGACCAACCCTAATGGTAACCAACAACCAAGAGGGAATAGAAGGAAAGGGCATGGTAATAACCATAAGGGTGGGAGAAATAATAATAATAAACCCAAGGAAAATGCTAACAATGATATATTGAATAAAATTATTGGTGAGGGAAAGAAAGAAAAGTGGAAGGTGAAGTTTCCTTGTAAACTTTGTACAGATGATCACTTTACCCACTTATACCCCAAACTTGAGGAAGCCGCAAGGCTCTTATTGTAACTGCCCAATGTGTTGACTAATATGTTTCCACATAATCACCACATGGCATCGAGCACCTCTAATGCTGGAAATGCGGTGAGTGGGAATCAAAATCCCTTGACGCATGAAGGTGATCATCTATGTAAATATGGTCAAGTCTCATATTAATGTAGCCACTCGATCTCGTGATTATGGGTATTCATAGATTGTTCCATGTCTAGAGTATCCTCCTCCTCTGGAAACTACTTTGCAAATAGAAAATCCATAGCCTCTGCCTCGTATTCTGAAAGGAGTACTAAAACGCTCTACCCACAAACCTAATACTAGAGATTCCCAGAACTACTCGATTGTCAAAGATCTGGGTCAAACCCCTTGTGTTTTTAGCTTTGGAGGTGCTCCAAACGTGTCCTTCATAGAGGAACACCTTGTTATCTTCTTTAGGAGCTCTAGACCCATGTGGCTCTAAGGTTATCAAGTTTGACATCTTGGATGTTAAGCCTCACTTTCCTTACCATGTGTCCTTTCAAATCCATGTGGATTACTCGAAGTATACCATCAAACATACTATTATTGATGAAGGTGTTGCAATGTGCATGATGTCCCTAACCTGTTGGAAATCCATTGGATCTCCAACCCTCTCTAAATCTCCGACTTTGTTGACAGCATTTTATGGTTTTTCTTTCCGTCCCCACGGAATTCTTCCCACCTTTCTGCTCAAGTTAGGTGGAAAGAAAGTGGAGGTGGATGTCGAGGTGGTTGGTGTTCCCCTTGACTATAACTTATTGCTTGGGAATAATTGGACTTATGCTATGACTGTAGTCATATCGTTTGTTTTTTGTACTTTATTTTTTCCTCATGAAGGGAAAATCGTGACGATTGATTAGTTATATTTTGTGCATGCTATTCCTAACACATCAATGTGACCTTAGATCCCTGTGATCAATAATTATCAGCCAGCCACTAAGGATATTGGTGTTGGAATGTATTCCTCCCTCATGGGTACCGTTGATTTTGTGGCTGCAATTCATCACATTTATGCCATGTCCAGTAAGTATTCTTCGTCAATGAGGTATGTTCCTTTTCGTATTTCATATTTCAACGATCCTTGGACCCTACCTTCCCTGACCATGTCTTGTGAAGGTTATTCGCAAATTGGAATGGAAATTCCACTGTCATCGGCAAAGATACCGTATCAAGTTGTTCTTGACTCTATTGCTGACCGGGATCATGTCTCCTCGTAGACATATGAGGATGATCTTGTTCTCAAGCCCATATGGACCACCTCATTGTCTTTCTCATATGATTTATTCGATGATACTTTACCTTCAGATGAATCCATTTTAGAGGCCATGAATGGTCCTGATAGGCCATGGGACGATATGCATCATCACTCTTACTTCCTCCCAGATCTTGTTAGAATTAAACAGGACAATTTTAGATCTACCATGATTGAGATGGTCGTTCATGTCATGGTTCCACTAGATACGCATGGCATTTATGCCGAAGGAAACATGGTGAGTATTTCTCCTACCGTCATGATCGACATCTCTCGATTCCATGGAAAAATGGAAAATGTATATATCGGTGCAGATTGTTCGCCTGAAGAAATTTAGATCTACATTGATCTCTTCAAATAATTTCATGATGTATTTGCTTGGTCATATGAAGAGATGCCATGAATCGACCCTTGTATTGTCTAACATGAGATCAAGACTTACCCGGATGTTAAACCTGTTTGACAATGACTTACAGTTGTTAATTCTAGGAAGGCCCCTTCTATTAAGGCAGAGGTGGAGAAACTACTTAATGTTGGTTTCATCTACCCAGTTCCCTTGACTGAATGGGTATCCAACCTCTTTCCCATGAATAAGAAACAAGGAACCATTCGTGTATGTATGGATTTTCGAGACCTAAAGAAGGCTTGTCCTAAAGACAACTTCTTGACACCTTTCATTGATCAGATTCTCGATGAGTGTGTGGGAAGCGAGGTTTTTTCTTTTATGGACGGATTTTCAGGATACAATCAAATTCAGATCAAACCTGAGGATCAACATAAGACAAAATTTATTTGTCCTTGGGGTACTTTTGCACACTGGAAAATGCCTTTCAACCTTAAAAACATCGGAGAAACCTTCCAACGTGCCATAACCTTTTCTTTTCACGATATCAAGCATATTGTCTAAGCTTACCTCGATGATCTCACTGCTCACTCTTGTAAGAGAGTAGATCACTCTACTCACCTTCAACTAGTATTTGAGAGATGTCATTAATATTGCATCAGTTTAAACCCTCACAAGTGCATCTTTTGTGTTAGGTATGGACGTCTCTTAGGGTTCTTAGTCTCTGAGAATGGGATCATGGTGGATCCTATGAAGGTTGAGGAAATACTTTGATTTCCTCCCCCCATGCAACATTCATCAACTTCAGGGTTTACAGGGGAAGGCTAACTTCTTACGTCAGTTTACAATAGATGATGACAATATAACTAAGGGTTTCATGCATCTCTTGAATAAGGACACTTATTTTATATGGGATGAGCGAACCCAAGAATCCTTCGATGCTCTTAAGAAAGCCTTGGTATCAACGCCTCTACCGAAGCTTCCAGACTACAATAGAGATTATTTGCTTTATATTTCTGCGTCTGAAGGGACGATTGGTATGGTTCTAGTTCAGGAGGATGATGAGCTCCATGAGCACATTGTCTACTATATTAGTCAAAACTTAGTCGGTCCTAAACTTAAATACTCTCATGTTGAGAAGCGAGCCTTGGTTGTCGTACACGCGGTTCAAAGATTACAGCATTATATATTTCTTTGCAAAACTACCGTAGTTGTTGATGTTAATCAATTTCAATATGTACTTACTAGGCGTATCATAGGGGGGAAATATAATACGTGGATTGTCATTTTGCAAGAGTTTGACCTCGATTTTGCTTCGGCGAAATCTAAGAAATTGTTAGTTTTTGTTGAGTTGATATCAGACTTCCCTTGACTGGATGAGGACGTCATTCATGACAATTCATTCATGAATGAACATGTTTTACTTATCTCATCCTTGGACCCTTGGTATGGAAATACTTTGATCTATCTTTAAACCTTGAAGTTCTCTCAGCATCTATCAAGAAACGATCGACGGTGTATACAGTATCAAGATAAAAACTACCTTATTATTGGTCACACTTTGTATCGTCAAGGCATAGATAGTATCTTGTGTCGTTGCTTGACTCATGAGGAAGATGAGTCTATTCTTAATGATTGTCACAGTGGGGCTTGTGGTGGTCATCTATATGGGCTTGCGACAACCCAAAAAATATTGTGAGCTAGTTATTTTTGGTCATCAATTTTTAAGGATTGTGTTGAAGCAGTCAAGAAGTGTCACCCCTTCCAGGTGTTTGCTCGAAATATGTGATCACATCTAGCCCATCTTCACCCAGTCATCATCGTCGGTCCCTTCACCAAGTGGGGGGTAGATTTTATGGACTGTAAGCCAACCTTGGCTGGGGAGCATCAACACATTATCGTGGCAATAGACTACTTCACTAAATGGGCAAAGGCCATGCCTAATATTAAATATGATGGTAATACTATAGCATTTTTCGTGCTCAACCAAATTATAGCTCGGTTCATAATCCCAAGGGAGATTGTCATTGAACATGGTAGTCACTTTCAGTATGAAATGATGAAGGAATTAGCATAAAAACTAGGGTTTAAGCATGGTCATTCTTTCCCTTATTATCCCCAAGAAAATGGACAAGTAGAGGTTGTGAATAAATCTCTCAAGACCATTTTGCAAATATCTATCATCCAGAGAAAATCTGACTGGCATCTAATGCTTTACCCTGTGCTTTGGGCATACTGAACCTTGGTTAAGACTTCCACCAGTTTTTCTCCTTTTCAGTTAGTACACGGTGTGGAGTCAATCCTTCTGATTGAATGTGAAATCCCTTCCCTTAGACTATGATTTAAGCTCCTACCTGACACTTTTGATCTTGAAGAATGCCTTCTACACCTAGAGAGCCTAGATGAGCAGCGTCGAGACGCCTCTACGACTATCAAAGAGAACAAACGATGTGTTAAGGTCCAGTATGATAGGCATGTATGTCCTCAATAGTACATTGAGGGTGACTTGGTCCTCTTGTATGACCAATCCAAAGAACCGTTGGGGGAAGGAAAGTTCAACCCCATGTGGCACGGTCCTTATGTCATGTGACGTGTTTCAGAAAAAGGAGCCTATGAATTGGAGGATTATGAAGGGAATATGTTGGATGAGCCCAGAAATGGTCTCTAATTGAAAATATCTTACACTTGATCCCCAATCTTGGGCATGACTAGTGTATATTAGTGCATATATATATTTTCCTTTGTGTCATCGGCTTTCTTATCGAGTTTTCCCTTGGTTAGCATATGTCAACAAAGTCTTCAATTTACGTAGGATTCACAGATGGTATTAGTCATCATACATGGAACTTGGCTTCCGCCGCTTGGTTCATTTACTCACCCGAGGGTCAAATGGTGTCTTCATGTGTCGTTTCTCTAGGGCCATCAATGAATAATGTGGTTGAATATAGCATCGTTATAGAGCTTTTACGCAATGCCATTTCACATGGTGTTTGATCTTTAGAATTTCTCCTAGACTCCCAGTTAGTAGTATTTCATTTGAACGGAAATTACTATGTGAAAGACCCTATGCTACTCCGACGATTGCTATGGGTATGACTTTTGGAACGACACTTTGATTTCATTACTTGTAATCACATACCTAGAATTTATAATTATGTATCTGATGCATATGTTAATTATGTTTTAGATTGGCATGTGTCACATAAATAAACTAAAGAAAACACATTCATCAATGTACACATTGTAACATAAGTAAATCTGAAGACCAATGTTTTTATATTTCATCTCTCCAAAAAATATGGTATCATAGTACAAAATTGGGCTCATACCCTCAAAATACATATATGGCCGATAGATATAATGACCATGGAATCTACACCTATGGCATCGGATGTGTATCATGATAGCATACTATGGATTTTGTGAGACGTCAGAAGAGTCGCACCCACGCATGAGGCACACCCACCACCTGTCACTGCATAGCCTCTGGAAGATCCTCTACCTGAACCATAGGAATCTTGTGCGTCAAATGAGACAGGTTCCCCTATACATTTTGTAGCACTCTATCCATGTCTCCTCTTGTTGGCTCATATCCTCGGTTCCTCCATCAATGTTGTGGGAATCCATCTGGTCATCACAGACCCACATCTACATAACAAAGTAATTGTCAATACTTGATACCATCCAAAAATATTTGTGCTTTTTATTCTTTTTTAAGAACACAAAAAAATGAAATATATAAAAAAAAATGCATACCTATATCACCGTAAGAAGAGCTTAGTGGAAAGGGCATATCTAGATCTCCTTTATAGTCAATCCCAGCATAAGGGTAGTCGCCTATGGCTATCACTTGTCGATGCCACCAAATAAAGAATTCATCGTTGTAGGGGGTTGTCACCCTACCTCCTCTTAATCGCCTCATCACCTCGGTCCACCGTGACATGGATGGATCGCGTAGTCCATGTGGAATGATCTCTACTCTAGGGAACAAACCTGGAAGCAGCTCAAAGAAAAAACTACACAAGATAGATGTGAATTCAAAGTTCCTTTTCCTACCATGTTTTCAATTTAACAAATGGTTCTTCATGTTATCCAGTAGTGAGGTGCACCAATCATAAACGGTGGGTCGTAAACACTCCACTGTGTAAAACATGAGTGGCCTTGATTCCTGGTGTAATGAGGCTAACCCCATGGTCTGTGTAAGTACAAGAACGACAATCTTTAAACTCAGGTTCTCGATCACCCTGATGGGGAGTTGACTCCCTACTTTTCCTATGCCTACAACATAGTGGGTGGCAATGTAGTCCTCTATGTTCATACCACCCCCAGCTCCCTAGGCTTCGATATTCACCACCTCGCCCCGATGAGACAATACTGTGATGAAATAGATATCATTGAATTCAAGTCTCAATGGTTTCCCATCGATATTCAAGGCCTTTGTATCCGGATCCCAAAAGTTTACTAGCATTTGGAGTAGCCTCACTTGAGTCCTCATTTATTTGAGAGCCCAAAATTTGTAAAGACCACATATCTTTAGATATTGTTGGGACCCTGCATCTCTTTCCACTACTGCATCCAATTCCTCATGCTCTCTTTCTCTCTCTCTCTCTCTCCATTCAAGTACCATCCTGCAAAAGGAAAACCATTTTTTGAGTCAAATCTCTTCAAAAAAATTGTTTTCGGACTTGTACGCGAGATGTAATGTTAACAGTTGTGTGTATGTCCACATATATGTGGGAAGGCTTTATTTTTCCTGCGTACATGTCTCCATATACGCGACCCGATGAACTACAACCGCATACACTCTAATTCATAAATTGTGCCCTCTAAAAAAAAAAATGGGGACTTAATTTGAAATTTAAACCATTAGAAATGAAGAGGAGGGCAAGAGCACTTACTTGGTCTGAAAGGTTGTCAAATTCATCACTCATAGCTCCCGCAATCCGTACTTGAAGATCGTGGTAAAATTGGTCCAAAATGCACTATGTGGGGCAAAAAACTCAAATGGTATGGTAAAATTGGTTATTTTTACTATTAGTAGAAAAAATTTACCCACTTTACATAGTTTTTGCTAATTTTTTGACCTAATAGACTAATAGCATAGTGGAAGGAATTGGTTTTGGTGGTTTTGTCCAGGGATTTTTATAGTTTCTAGTTTCATATCGCCCATTCGTGACTTTGGCAGGTATTTTCTTTTACCAACATATAGGATAGGTTTCCACTCCATCTTACATATTTGCATTATCTTATGACTATAATCTGTATGCATTAGGTACGAACCCATTTATTAGAAACACAGAACCTTCCTACTGCTATTAGAAGTGTCGTTATTGAATGGTAGAGGCTTACCAAACATGGGTGCCCTAGTTAGAACCTTTGTGCCATATTGTGCCCATGCAAGGTTTATTCCATAGGACTGGGAGTCCCTTATAGTTCCAATATGACTTTGTGTTCGAACCTCATATTCTTACTCATAAGAATTATAACCTATACCTATGGGACTTCCACTGAGTCTTAGTTAATCTCTTTTCTGACTGTAAAAAAAAGAGAAAATATTGTCGAGGTAACTTGTCTCTTTCACACTCGTTAAATGGCTTTGCAAAGACGTCTATTTGGTGTAAGTTTAACCCTTTTTCTGACCAAGTAGACAAATTTCAAAAAAGGAATACTCTAGTCACTAGTGGCTAGAATATTTCTCTTGGGTATTGTTTTATACTTTTTCGGGCCTACGGGACTAAATTTACGAAAAAGGACATTCTTTGGAGTTAAGTTGTAATTACAGTCCATTATCCTGCTTGTAGTATTGAGCCTATTGCGGGTTCTCTCTTTCTGGTTACAAACCTACTACCTCAGCAATTTGTGTCACTAGCCAAGCAGAGCCTTGTTTATATCTTTTGCAGCTTGACACCCTATACCCTAAGAGGAAACATTCCCCTAAATGTTTGCATATTGCATGCACCTCCTTGCATTGAGAATAGGTATGTTCCACTATTGGAATTAGTTTCTTAATCATGACACTCGTTTCCTCCATTGTATCATAACATTCATTTTCCTATGAAAAAACAAAAAAATACGGACGGGAAAAGAATATTATGTCATGTTGGAAGCATTTGTATCACCTTTCAACAGAGCACAAAATTTTGAGTCCACTTGTCATCCAAAGTTTGGGTTTAGCATGACCTTAAGAAGCTAATCTCGTTACTTAGAGTTTACTCCTCCAACTGGTTACTCTTCCAGTCCCTATGAAGAGTTTGATTGGTGCCTCATGCATCACAAAGTTTCATTATCAAGTCTATGTTGCTCGAGTCCTCCATATGTCTCATGCTCTTGTTTAAAGGATGTCTATCAGCATGTGTCGTCCATCTATCAAAATTCTTAACTTTTCATGTCGACCATACTATTAGTGTGTCTCGGAGTTACATGAAGTTGTATTCCTACCATGCACCATGGTCCTACTTTCATTATAGGTAGGTAGCCTTGAACCTGAGTGTCAACATCTCCTCATTGGTCACTAACTCATAGGTTTCCCTTCTGTTCGATGGCAAGAAATCTATTAACACATTGGGATTTATGCAGTGTCTTGGATGTCATTAGCCTTATTGATGGTTTCCTCACCTTTGTCAGCAATTTTCCTTATTGGTTGTTATTCAAAGGGTCTTTTTCGTGCACTACTTGCATCTGGTGCACGCAAAAGATGCACATGGTCATTGGTTCATAAATTGTTAAGGTCCTAACCCGCACATAGGTAGATCAATGTATTCAGATGTAATAAAGGTCAATATTAATAAGGCCTTTCAATAAAATAGAATAAGGCGGATGTAAGAAGACCTAATAGAAGCTTCCACTTCTAGAAGGATCTTCCTCTAGATGCTTCTCTTAATAGACATATTTAGTATAAAGAAGGGTCGAGGGTATGAAAACCCTAGCTTGGAGATTATTGTAACAGAGCACTGCTCGACTAGAGGTTTCCCCCTCGAAGAGGCTTGTGAACATTGCTTTCTGAATCAAAGTGCTATTTCAGTTGTTGTTCTCATATTATTTCTATGTTATTGTGGATGATTATGCTGGTTATATTACTATTATTATGCCATTCCTAGCATTTTATTTTTGTTCTGTGTATTTATTAGATCTGGTATCTTGCAAGTGGTATCAGAGCACTTTCCTTGGCAGAAATTGTGGGTATTTTTTTTTCAGGGTAGAGACATATTCCGGTGTCTTTAAGCCACAAAGATCTGTCGTTACGCGCATAAACCCGCGGTTGAGGGATTCATACACGCAGGAAATACTAGTGGTTCTTAAGTGCACATCTGTTGGCCACCCTTGTAACCCATGTTGGTACCCCTTCAAGTGGTAGCGCATCAGAAAAAACATGTGTACAGATCGGCCTAGATTTCCTGAATCCCTCTTTAGATAAACCTATCGGCCACCGGACTGCTATAGTGTCACCGAGAACATCACTCG
>SNQJ01S0019245.1:15233-51634 GCA_010110895.2 Picea sitchensis | reverse complement strand
GCTGTGGGTATATGAACCTTTGGTGAACCATTTAATCAACCAGTCCAGTGGGCAACACGATTGACCAAAATTGGGATTCTTGGTCTGTTGGGCCTACCACACTTTGGGAGAGGCTAGTACGCAAACAACTGCATCAAGTAGCTGATGGTGGTCACACATGGAGGATATCTATGGCTGGAACAAATCGTCTTAATAGACGTAGAGATCATCGCACACATCACAGGGTTTCCATCACAGGGTGAGGATCCCGCATAGTTCCTGGAGGGAAAAAAAAAGGAGAAAGCAGTGGTCGAGGAGATGAAGAAGAAATACGACACCAAAAGGGGGTCCCACAGAATCATCATCTGGCACATTAGTGGAGCTGCGACAAGAATGGCCACAAGAATTATGGCATGCAAATTGCTCAGGAAATTCTGCAAGGAGGAAGTCTCAGCCGAGGTTGTTGTAGCTACAACACAATTTGCCAAGGGCACCACACTCAGCTGGGCCCCTTATTTGCTGAATCTGTTCCTAGACGATTGTAAGGATGTGTAGGATCCGTGGACAAAATTTCATTATTCATGGCTACTCATCCTGATAGCCATGATGGGATGGAAGGAGCCGAAGTATTCATTTTTTTCCACTAGACCCAAACCCTGCCACAGAGCGCGATACTTATCACTTGGATCCGCTTCAGATGCCAAGAACAAAAAAGCGAATGCAACTATATTCAAAGGTTATCTCCACAACATACATGAAACCATAGCCAACACTTGGAGGGTAACACCAGAAGTTTTTGCATAGTATCAGGGCATAGCCAACTTCAAAGCTACTAGACATGTGATGTGGATCCAGGCACGAAAAGATCCTGGCAATCAATGGCTCCAACTGCACTACTGCATCACACAGGCGAACATCAAGATGGCCATTAAGGATTGGGAAGATGACTGGAGGATTCCAATTCTCATTCGAGACATACCCACAGAGGTAGAGGAGGAGGAGGAGGTAAGACAGGAACAAACACAACCCAAGGAAATAACAGTGCCCAAGCAACCAAGGATAGGTCAGAACAAGGCACAAAATAAGAAAGGGGGGACATCCAAGATAGGCGTCCAGACAGGGAAGAAGAATAGCACACAAGCGCCCCAGGTACAACATAAGTAGGCCGAGGAAGCGAAGGGAACTACATCAAGTGCTACACCACAAGAGAAAGGCCAAACTAAGATGCCAGTCATCCAGACGAGGGGTGCGCGCAAGAAGGCGAAGGCACACAAAACGCCCCCATAATACATGATCACTGAGGATGATGTAGACATGGTGGCCCAAATGATCCAGGATCACATGGTCGAGGATTTCGAGAATGTTTCCTGCCAAAGGGACAAAATCGAAGAAGAACTGGCACACATACGACAACTCCTTAGGCATCTCGAGAAAGCGCAGACAATCGACAGTAGCGTAGAAACAACCCCATTAGCATCATAGATAGGAGGTGAAGCTGGAGCAAGCGAGCAAGACACAATCCATATGACAACACAATTGAGCTCAACATTTCACGTCACACCCAACATACTGCACATGGACAAAATCGTGGGGCAGACACCCCTAAAGGACTTGGCTCAACTATAGTTGGTATTGATGCGGATACCAACCAAGGCCTTGTATAAACTACAAGTCAACATTACATGGGAGGTACAATATCGTACATGCACATATACAACAGAATTTTAGCAGACAAGGGACAATCGAGACGAGCTGGAATTGATACTTGAGTAGGCTAAGCTTGAGACCAAAGAAGAGAAGGACCGCACGAATGGTCTGGAGCAGAAAGTGGACGTAGCCTACAAGAAAATCACAAAGAACACACAGATGGCCGACCTCATGGTGACAGAGAAGATTGATCAGATTGTACAGACAATTGATCAATACCAACATGAGATCGAGCATCTCCGGGAGAAGCTCACACCTATCACTCCACTGGAGGTGAAGGAGCAAAGGAAACAAGAGGTAACCACGCAGATAAAAGAGATAGACCGACAAGTCCATGTGGCGATCGTCTTGTTCGAGAAAGCAACACAACTCTAGACGAAATTGGAAGAGGATCAGTAGGTCCAATAGTGGGACTAGGAAGGAGAAAGGATAAGTGCAACTATCCAGGACCTCAAGTAGAGGCAGAAGACAATGTCGATCATGGAGCGCGTCAAAGGAGCGCAAGACATGAAGAAACTGCAGGCAGAGCTCATAACTGCACAGACACAGAAAAAGGAGCACTAGGCTCAAATGGAACCACTCTAGGAGCGAGCAACAGAGGTCATTGCACAGGCAGAGGAAGCCAAAACATATATGGCACAAACCCAGGCAGAATGTGCAATGATGGTCAATGACGAGATTACAGTGCATATATTGGACACACTCAAGGAGAAGACCGCACAGGCCCAAACACAAGCAATAGAGCTCATGGAGAAGTTCCAAGCGATCACAAAGAGAAGGACGAAGCACACAAGGGTTAGGTGGCTCAGGAGGAGCCACATGTCAGTGTTGGGGGCCTGTTGGAAGCAGGCCAAATCCAAAAGAAAGGTTATTTTAGGAAGAAAGGCATGCACAAGGAAAGCAACAGCTGGAAGGAAGAGCAACACGTGCGCATGCATGGAAGACCTAACGACGTTAGGGTTAGGGTTTTTGTAATACATTGTAATGGATGATGAGCCAGAAACAAATATAAGTAGATACCTAGGAGGTCTAGGAGGAGGAGAGTGGTTCATTATTAAGGAAGAGTCTTGTTTTGATAGAGCGTTACTCACATGAGAAGGAATACTAGTTGGTGATACTTCTGTCATACGACCCAATTTTGTAAGCTGTTGAGATGTAGAGGGTCGGAAGGGTAGATATTGATGGTTAGATCATAGGCTGAGGAACCTAGTGTGATCTAGTCCACCTCATAATAGGTCTCGACCTGACTAAGAATGAGTTGTAAAGCACGCCATGTTGTAGTACTGGAACTACCATAATAGAAGAGCTTGAGAGCCAGATCTTTGTGGACATAGCCCAGGAGGGGGTGAACCATGGTAAAACCTGTGTTATGTGATTGGATTCTTGTGTCTCTTTTAATATTTATGAGTGGATGTTAGAATGATGTATGAATGAACTAATGAATCCGATTACATTACATGCATGAATGAAAATGCTAGTATACTACTTTAATAATTAAATAGAACTCTCAACGCGCAACTAACAGATCCCCATTCAATCCTGGACTGCAAGCACTTGAGTATTGCAGTCACCCATTAAGACTATCTCGGGTGAGACTGCGCAGTGCAGTCTGTGCATTGCGTTGCCTTATGGTTTACGCAGGACGACAAGAGCCAGTACAACACCAATGGGTAAAGAAGAATGCCAAACCAAGGAAATAGTTCGACGCGTAAAAATAGAAGGAAACATTTAAGAAAGCCAGACAAGAATTTCTGAAGCCAGAAAACACGTCGACCTCAATCACACAACATAGAAAGGAAGTTCCAAAGTATGAGATGCCTCCATCGTTGGATTATACCAAAGAAATGCATCCCTTGGGACAAGTAAGTACAATCAAAGGCTTTTTGAAATCATGCATAAAGTTACTAAATGTTCCATCCTTTGTTAAGATATTACAAAGTATGTTAGAAAGATGTAGCATAGAGATAGAAGGAAAACTAGAACATAAAACAATCAATCACCTACATACAAGGAGAAGAAAAAGTAGGGAGTTGAGGCTGAATGCAAACATTGGAGATTTCAACATGGGAGATATCATACTTGATCTTGGATCCGAAGTCAATGTATTACCTAATAAGACATGGCAATGTATGGGAGAGCCCATATTAGGATATTCACTCGTTCAACTAAAACTAGCAAACCAACACAAAGTTCTACCAATTGGGAGACTGAAAGGAGTGATAGTAGACCTGGATGGAGTGCGCACTAAAGCAGACTTCAAAGTAATGGAAATAGTGGATGACACAACACCATATCCAACATTACTCAGCTTGGATTGGGCATTTGATAACTAGGCCATAATCAATTTAAAGACACGGAAAATGACATTTGATTCAGGAGAATACAAGGTCATTGCGCCATTAGACCCATTGGAAGGGGAAAGGTTTGTAGAGCCTACTTGCTTGGACTTGGAGGAAATTATCCAGTTGTATAGAAAAACTGCGCGAGATGAGGATTATGTAAACCCAACTATAGATGAGATACTCAGTTGGCGGAGCATTACTTCATGTGCGTCAGACTCAGATACAGGTTTAGAGAACTAGCAACAAAGGCTACATGAAGTTTCCACAAGAAGATGCGCAAGAATAGACCGCGCAGTAATATGGGTAGGTACGAAGATAAGGGAACCACCAAGTTTCCATGGGGTAAACGATCTAGAAGCTTTCTTGACACATTACGAAGATGAAGTGTTAGAAAATTAGAGACTCTTAGCACTAGATATAACACTCAAGGCCACACTTGCAAGATGGTGGGGCACACACAAGGAAACAATCAAAGACTAGTACCAATGTAAGCGGTTACTTCGCATAAGGTTTCTTGCAGAACATAGAACCAACCAACAACAGAAGTACGATGGACAGGGGGCACCAGTGGAACACTTGGAGAAGTGTAGAGCGCTGTGGAAAACGACACCCCCCAGAGGAATGAGCTCATCATTTTGTACACACCTTAGAGGGCAACCCAACAAACTAGTATACAGAAAAGGAACTGCGTAAATGAACTACCTGGGTCAATTATGTTAAAGGTATAGCTCAAAGATAATAAACCAACAATCTCCTTCCTTAAAACTGTTATTTTTAATATGTATGTCATGCTAGGCTTTGTCTTTTGCTTTCTGTACTTCCTGGTGAAATCCTGCGAGAATCATGTCCTCTTCCATTTCCATTAGTTGACTTAGCCTCTCCTATACTGCACCTCTTTCTGTCATGTTGGTAATTGCTGCTACGCATAGACTGGGTACTATAAATTCTAATGACACCACTACTTCCTACCCATACACCTATTTGAATGGTGTCTGTCCTGTCAACTTCTTACATGTGGTCCTATATTCCCATAATACTGCTGGTATTTTCAAATCTCAATCATCCCTATTGATATTGCAGATATTTGTCAAAGCATTTTCCAAAATCTTATTGAAGGCTTCTACTATTCCATTTTCTCGGGGATGATATGGTGTACTCTTTTGGAGATAGACTTCAAACTCCTCAGTCATAGCTCTAATGGTATCATTGATAAAATGAGTGCCCTGGTCACTCATCAGAATCTTGGGACATTCAAACCTGGTGATCACTTGCTCAAACAAGATGTGTGTTGTTGTCTCTGTGGTACAGTCTTTGACTGTTGTTACTTCTGCCCATATTTTTAGGTATTCAGTGGCAATAATGATATACCTAGCTCCTGACCTTTTTGCTAGTAGATTAATCGGTCCCACAAAGTCTATTTTCCATTTGTCAAATACCTGTAAAGTTACTTGTGGTCTTAGAGGCATCTCATCTCTTCTGTTGGGTTTGTCAACCCTTTGACAGACATCACATTTCTGGCAATATTCCTTGGCGTCTTTATGGACTATTGGTCACCACAGTTCTACGCGCAATACCTTCTGCGTGATAGCTTTACTTGTATAGTGTCCTCTAGCTATACCTTCATGCACTTCTACTAAAATTATGTACCTTTCATGTTCCAATACACATCTTCTCAAAATGCTATCGACGCCCATATTGTATAAATGTCCTGCAATAAGTTGATAGTCTGCAGCTCTGACTACCATATTTTTCTTCTGTGTTGTGTTAAAGTCTTGTGGCACAACCTCTGTGGTTAAGTATTCAATAATATCAATGAAGTATTCATCCACTATTTGTACTCAAAATAACTGTGCATCAGGGAATTTGTCTTCCAAGTTAGTAGGTTCTTCTCCATTAGTTACACTTGACATGTGATCATGTCTTGCATTCAGCTTCCCTAGTTTGACTATCACTTCAAAATCAAATTCTTGAAATAATAATAGCTATCTACATATTCTCCTCCCCAACACTAGCTTGTTGACTAGATATTTGAGGGAATAATGGTCTGTGAACATTTTAAAGTGTTTACCCAGTAAATAGTGCCTGAACTTATGAAGTGCATATACCATGGCTAGGCCTTCTCTTTTTGTGGTGTTGTAAATCTGCTCTAATTCTGACAACTTTATGCTTGCAAATGCTATAGGATGGTCTAAGTCCCCTGCTCCTGGCTATGCCAAAATTTCTCCAAGTGCCATGGCTGATGCATCTACATGCACATGAAATGTCTTTTCCCAATCTGGGAATACTGATATAGGTTTTGTTACCATCTTTTCCTTCAGAGTATCCAGTCCTTGCCGACAATATTCATTCCATTGAAATCTGGTGTCCTTCTTCAATAGTTTTTCCATTGGTGCAATAATCTGCACATAATCCTTTATAAATTTCCTATAATAGCCTATATGTCCCAATGTTGCTCTTAACTAGCGCACTGACTTCGGTGGTGGTAATTTTACAATGACTGCAATCTTAGCAGGGTCCACTAGTAAACCTTGTTTACACACTATATGTCCCAACAATATTCCAAAAGGTGTACCAAAAATGCATTTCTTGATATTCAATGATATTAGACATTGCCTGCATCTTTCCAACACGAGTCTCAACACTTCTACATGATCCTTTAACATACTATATACAATCCAATCATCCAAATATACTTCTAGAAACTGATGTATGAATTCCTTAAAAGTAGATATGACTACTCTTGAAAATATGGATGGTGCATTCTTCAGTCCAAATGGCATGACTATATATTTCTAGGATCCCCATTCTGTAGAAAAAGTAGTCTTATACCTGTCTTCTAGGGATATTTTGATCTGATGGTAACCTAAGAATCAATCCATAAATGAATAGGCTTCCTGGCCTCCCACATTCTATAATACCTCATCTGTAAAAGGGGTAGGGAAAGGGTCATATAAGAAAGCATCATTAAGTTTCCTCAGATCTACATGAATCCTTATCCCCCCTTGCTTCTTTTCTTGGACTACCATAGGACTTATCCATTCAAATTCCTCTACTGGTTCTATGATACCAACTTCCAACATTTGGTCAATTTCTTCTTATACACTGGATTCCGTCTGTAGGGTCTCTTCCTAATAGGTCTAGCCTCAAGTTTGAGGGGTATCTTCATCTCACCTAGCTCCCCTGCTATGCCTTTCATCTCTGTAAAGGTTGTTGGAAATAGGTCACTGTATTCGCGCAGTAACTCTGCTATTCTTTTTACTGTTTGCTCATCCCAATAGTATCCAATACTTGCCATTTTAGGGTTGTCATTCGTCCCAATGTTGACTTTCTTAACTTTGATTGGTGCAACAAATACTTCTGACTCCAGAGATGAACCTTCCACCTCTCTTTCTCCCTCAATTTATGTAATCTGAATGTTACACAGATCATCTTCATATGGTGATTCTTCTTCCACATGATAGCATGACAATAACTGTTTGACTGTTTGTCTGTTATGGTGCTGATATTCTATCATTATTTCAACCTTTGGTTCATCAATAAATATCATTCCCTGTATTAGCTTTAGTGCTGAATCAATGTTGGGGTTCTCATCTTCAAATGAGAAAGTCACTATAAAATTCTTCTGTAATCATGTCCATTTTGTAGTGCCTCTGCGCATCTCCTTGTCTATATACCAGTTCTCCGAGATTCCTTCCAATGTATGGATAATGTGATGAGGCCATTCCTCTGGTGGTGTCATCCTCCACCATGTTCTACACTTCTCCAAGTGTTCAACTAGTGTTCCTTTCCCATCATACTTCTGGACTATATTTCTCCCTCATTCTGCACCAAATCTAATGCACAATAATCATTTACATTGATACCAATCCTAAATTATTTCCCTGTGTGCACCCCACCGTCTTGCATATTTTGCCTTGAGTGAAATATATAGGGATAAGAGCCTCTGATTTTCTAACACTTCCTCTTCATATTTTGTCAAAAACTCCTCTAAGTCATTTAATCCATGAAAACTGGGAGGTTCTAGGTTCTCTTATCTCTGTACCAACCCGTCTTATTGTGCGGTCTATTATTGTGCACCTCCTTGTAGAAACTTCATGCAATCTTTGTTGCCAATTATCCAAACCTATATCTGAGTCGGAAGCACATGATGTAATTCTTCTCCAACTAAGTACCCCATCTACAGTTGGGTTAACATAATCCCCTTCTCGCACGGTGGTTCTGTACAACTAGTTTATTTCTTCCAAATCCAAACAAGTGGCCTCTACAAACTTTTCTCCTTCTGAGGGATCCAATGGTGCAATAACTCTATATTTGCCTGATTCAAAAGACATTTTTCTTGTCTTCAGGTTGATTATAGCTTGGTTATAAAATGCCCAATCCAGTCCAAGCAATGTTGGGTAAGGTTTTGTGCCATCTACTATCTCTATTACTTCAAAATATGCCATAGTGCACACTTCATCCAAATCTACCGCCGCACCTTTAAGCCTTCCAATTGGTAGCTCTTTATGATGATTTGCTATCTTCAACTGAACAAGTGATTATCCTAGTGTGGGTTCTCCCATACACTGCCATGTCTTCTTAGGTAAGATATTTACTTCAGAGCCTAAATCTAGTATAACATCACCCAGATTGAAATCCCAATGTTGGCATTCAGTCTGAATTCTCTGCTTGTCCTTCTTCTAGTATGGAGATGATTGACTGTTTTTTGTTATAAATTTCCTTCCACCTTGGTGTTACATCTTTCTAGTATATATTTTAAAACCTTAATAGATGATGGGTCATTGAATAACTTAACACAAGATTGAAGAAAAGTATTTATGGTACTTACTTGCTCTAAATGTTGTACTTCACTCGTATGGTCCATTGAGAATGCCACCCCATATATTGGTGGATTTTCAAGTTGTTGTGCGACTGATGTAGACACAACATTCTTCTTGAGAAACTCCTATCTGGATTCCTTAAATGTTTCCTTTTCTTTCCATGCGTCAAACTTCTTATGTGGTTCAATGTTTTCCTTAACCCATTGGTGTTGATCTGGATCGCATGATACTGCATCAGTTCCTGTCTTGGCTCCTCCTCGAGTGACTATATTGATGTTCCTCCCATCATCCCTGGATTTTGCAGAGATCCACTGGACATTCTAGTTGTTCTGGTTCCTTTTTTATTAGATCTTCCCCAAGAGTGTCGAAGAATCTTTTGTGTCATGATATGTTGCATGACAATACATACATGTTGCTGGTGGGAGCGGACATTCCCTTGCATAATGTCTTGGTTTTTGGAAGTTGTGGCAAACTATTGGTCCTCTGGCTCATCCAAATCCTCCTCTGCCTCGTCCTCCACCTCTGTATCCACCTCGATCTCCTCGTGGCACATTGTACTGAGGTACCTGGTTATACTGTGCAAGGTTATACTAAGGTTGCGCATTATTATACTGCAGCTGCACATTGTTGTATTGCTACCACACATTATTGTATGGTGGTGGTACGTGGTTGATTTGAGGTGAAACTTGTCCTGTCATCATTTCTGATTGCACCCTATAAGTATTTGAAGTTATTTCTCTCATTAGCTCCATCGTCCTACAATCCTTATCATCATGACCCACTTACTTGCAAAAATTGTAATATGAACTTTTTGGTACTCTCTTATAATTCTGCATCATTGGACAATGAAGTGGATCATGTCCATGTGTCTTACAAAACTCGCACCATGGTCCTCCTATTGGAAATGTGTTTGGCACCCCTATTGCTATATACTGCGTGAAAGGTTGACATTCATTCTTATAGTGTCCTGCATAGCGTACACCAAACAACTTCTATGTTCTCTTTACTCTTATCCTGGTTAAGTTGAAATGTTAGATTCTTCGAATCCTCCTTCAACTCTTCTATTGTTGGATTTGTTTGCTGATACTGGTTTTCTTCCAGTTGTAAGTCTGCCTATAGAGCCTCTACCTGAGTTTGGAACTTCTGCTATCTTAATGGGTATTTCAAGTGTGGTAACAACGAGTTCACAAATAAATGCCTATGTTACATGTCAGTCATTGCATGTTTGAACTTACCTTTTAGACTCTTAAACCTCTGATCAATCTCCCAAACAAACTCACCTGGTTTTTTCTTGATTTAAATCATTTCATTCATATACTGGTCTTCTGAGATAGGCTTCTGAAATTTGTTTATCAATAGTTTTTTCACATCTGTAATAGTCTTTGTCACTTTTGGTGAACTGTTTACATCTAGGCTCATATATCAGTCTAGTGCACGGTCTCTTAGTGTAATTTCTAACTGTGCAAGTTTTGTATCGTCATCTGTGATTTTCTTTGCTTCCCAGATCTTCTCACATATGAATAAGTGCTTTTCAGGGTCCTTTGATTCCTCTCCCCAAAATTCTGGTAACCTGATGATGGGATCATGTCTTGCCATTTTAAACTATGTTGACCTACTACCTCCGCGCAGTGTAGATAATTGGTTGTTACTTCATGAACTGACTCCTCTAGTTGGTGCTCCTTGATTTGATGCATGTCCTGTTGTCTTTATTCCACTAAAATCCATTTATCTAAATGTTGATGTTCTTTCTAGTGTGTTAGTCGCACATGGGGTTGTAGTTTCCACACTGACGATGATCTGGATTGGAGTTTTGCCTATTGTTCCTACCCTTGGACCTCCTATTTTCTTTTCATACATTGCACRCAATATTTCCTCAATATGCTCCACGGCCCGAAGATCCTCTACCTCTTCTTCATCGCTTTCCAAGCCCTCTCTATCAGCTATGGCTCTCTTCTTGTTATTCATCTTATATTGGTAGGGTACTCCACTACGCATCTTTCCAGATTTTTCCATTATCTACTTTATCTGGTATTCCTTCATCATGATTGGGTCCATGGCCTCCTTCTTCTTTCATTTATCCATCTCTTCCTCCATTTCTCAGCCTCATGTCAGTGATTCCCCCCTTCCCCCATGAGCGTAGGGAATTTTAGCTGTCTGATTCCATAGTAGTCACACTGTTGTCAGACAAAAAAATATTGATTGAAGTATACAATGATATGATGTACGTACCTCTGGTTCCCTTTAGAAAACCCTTCTTTTTTGTGGTGTAAGAATTTGCGGTCTCTACTGCGAATTCGGTGATAAACCCTGCAACAATACTGTCTAACCAGAAATCTACTGCACGTGTAAATTTGCTATTAACTTGTTGTAACTGTGTGATTTGCACACGATTCCACTCCAGCTGTCTAATTCGATTTGTAGGGTGGTTTTCTTTTAGCCTTAATAACCACTCCTGCAACAAATGCGGGAAATCACAGAAAATACCTCATGCAAGTCACTAAACACGCATTTGTCAAGATATTTGCACGGTGTTAGCTTAGGGTTTCTGTTGTCATTTTGCGTAAACTCAAGTTCCTTCGTTTTCAACCATCTTTCGATATCCACCTTTGTTGGATTCCATGGCTGTTACACCTCAAAATTACTCACTTTGATAGTGTCACAAGTGTCGTCATTTCAAGTGTCGCATCTTGACCGCAAGTGTTATAAGTGTTGCTAACATCATACTGCCTTCTTGCCTATGTCATGCCTCCAACAACATGATAGGGACACTTAGGACACCTCAAACACTAGTTTTGAAGAGGAGGAATCAGTCTACTAGAAGTAAAAGTTTCTTGCCATTGAAAGAACCACTAAAAAATGAGTTTCAAAGGAGAGCGCTCCGCCATACACTCTCACAGAGCACTGGCGCTCCATGTCCTTCTTTGGGGAGCACTATAATGCTCTGATTCCCTTTTTGAGGAGAGCCATCACTGTCAAGAGCGCTGGCGCCTGCTGTCCTTCTTTTGGGTAGCGCTATAACGCTCTGATGCCCCTTTTGGAGGAGCGCTACCTATTCTGGGTGAAATTTGGTTTGTTGAGAAGAATGAGGGAAAGATCCCCTCAATATCTGAAGGTGGTTGGTTTTGAATCCTTGGTCAAGCCTGATCTTAGGGGAGATCCACAACTAAAGGAGGAAAATCCTCAACTCATCCCAAAGATATCTCAAGTGGTTGGGCCTCCCCAAGCCTATATAAACAAGCCTTCTGATGGTGAAAGGGGATGGAAAGTATTGTGGAGCATCCAACTTATGATCTCATGAAGAAGATGTCATTTGGAGCATTAGCATTCCGTGTGTGGACTGTTTGAGCAAGAGTTCGGACAAGGAGGGCTTGACGAAACGACTACACTCACATCTATGGTTGTAAGTATTCTTCGTTGTTGTTCTCTTTAATATAATATGCTTGGCCTATTTCTTTCAATTCTGTGTTTGATCTCACATGAATTTGTGTCTAATAGATAGATCTATTTCGAGCTAATCTTAGTAGAGTAGGAAGTTGTTTGTACTTTTGTTTGTCTACAGGGCTTATCGAGGAGTTTAAGATTGGAGCTCAACTCGGACTGTGCAGGGACAAACTCCGGTAAAAAGGTACTTCTTTTCTCCTTACTCCTCACACATTAGTTTATCTAGATCTAAAAGGAAGTCCATGTCCATGATAAGCATCTTCTGTCTTAAGAGTTAAGAGTCTAGCTCTCAAGAGGAGATCTACCTGTCCGCAGGGAGATTTTCCTACAACAATGGCTTGAACATTCCCTTCTATACTTTCATCCTTTGCGCATTTCTTCCACAAATCTTGTCCACTCAATCCCTTGCAGTTCCAACCGGCAACAAAACCATTTGTTGGTTAGATCTCTGACTTATTACTTCTTCTTGGGTTGACCCAGGTTCAGATCTCAACAAGTTTCTAACAAAACCCTCTAAAACCATAGACCCTCCTGGTAAACTAGAAGGCAACATTGTGCACAGGGTGCACAACACATTCTCACCTGAGATAACTTTATGGGTGACTGCAATACCCAGGTGTTTGCAGTCTAGGAATGAGTGGGGATCTGGGATTGTGTTCTTCCTTCTTCATGCATTAACCTTGCTATTGATTTAAGTATTTATAAGATTCATTCATCTTTAACCTTATGCATGCATGCTACTACATCTAGTTAATTATTCATTCATAAGCTAATCACTAATAGAAAGTAAATAAATAAACATCACACAAAACACAATTTTTACCATGGTTCACCCCCTCCTGGGGCTATGTCCACAAAGATCTGGCTTCTTTGCTCTTTTATTTAATCTGCTGCAAAATCTAGCGTTGCACGCATTACATCTCAGTAATACAATCAAGACCAAGGCAATAATTCTTTATGAGGTGGACTAGATCACACCAGGCTCCTCAACCTGTGATCTAACCCTCAAAATCTACCTTATTCGACTCTTCTACAACCTTATTACAATCGAAAGTCTTACAAAGTGAAACAACTATCGACCACTATCAACCACTATCAACAACCTCCCTCTAGAACTCCTAGGTATTTATTTATACTATTTTATAGGATTATAGTCGTTACGATTCTTAACAAAAAATCTAACCCTATCATGGTTAGGATTTCTTGCCTCCTCACCACGTGGCTTTTCCTCTTGCATGCCGCTTTTCTTTCTTTTTTTGCATGTTGATTTCTTGCCACTTGTTGTGCGTGCTCCAAAATTAGGTCTTCCTTTCCAAAAACAAGTCTTTTCTCAAAATAGGCCTGCACCCAACAAGTGTGTAGGAGAACCTTCCTAGGCCACTCTAGGCCTTTTAGGTAGTACTTAGGAAACATGGGGGGGGGGGTATCCCGATTCTTTGTTTATCCTAAAGTTATTTGAACTAGCATGTTACACTAGAATAAATTTTTCAATGAAGCTTTGATTAGATTTATTGCATGGCAAATGGTGCATGAAAACAATCCCAACAATTATGATGATTTTATTTTTTCTTTATGAGTGGTGAAAGGGAAAAGACTTAGAGATTGTTGAGAGTACCGTTCATTAACCTAATGCAGAATGGTGCCTTAATCACAAGTTTGTATTCACAAGACATAGTGCTTATAAAATGAACATGCAGTATAACAAGAAGCAACATACTACTTTTTTATTTAACAAGTTCATTTAACACTAAAAAACAAATGGGCAAGGCAATCATAGATCCATTGATTCATTAAACACAAAAAATAAGATAGAAATTCAAAGAACGCATGAATAAATAGCTTGAACTTCATTACTTCACCAATGGCAATGTGCCTCAGTCTTGATTACACAATAAATTCAACAGTTCTTTGAAATACAATGAGGGCACTGTTGATGATTAAAATCACAACGAAGTTTTACCCGCAAAGTGTTGCTAAAGCCTATTATTATAAAAGCTAAATAATACTAGTAGGTGGGACCCCTTGGTAGAGTGGAGGTCAGATCTGGTTCTTATTTGATGTTGTGCTACTGTTCGACACTGCTTACATGGTTGATGAGATCTTATTTTTATTGGCGATGGATAGGGATTATTATGTGTTCGTGCAAATTGCGACACTTGGATGATGGATTAGGCGTGTTATGTGTTTTTTATGCTTCTCTAAGATCAAGTTTTATTTTACAACGACCTATGTTATTCATTGATACCATTGCTATCTATTATTGGATCCATTACTGGGATACCTGAACAACATACATGCTAGTAAGGATACATGAAGAGCAGTTGGAAGAGGGCAAAAACAATATAAACAAATGCAAAAGGAAGGAATCTAACTATGGAAATATACTACACTACATGCATTGAATTTTAATGGATTGTTGTTATCCTAGCTAATAAGTTAATAGCTATGCGATTTCTTGAGTTATATAGTCGATATGCATTATAATTATGTTATGGAATAAGTTGATATGGGTTGTGCTATTGGTTTCAATGGTTGATGGTTTCGATACATGGTTTAATTAATTGAGTTAATGAAAGCTTGTTGTCATGTACTAAGGAATTAATGGACTGGGTATGGAGGTGACGTGCATTTACTGCACGTCACCCTTACTCCTTCCACCGGCCGCCACCCTAGTCAGGCTATTGTTCAAATTGTGTTACTGTGGTTAGGCTTTGACTTTCAGCAGAGAGGAACCGCTCGACCAACTCATGTTTTAAGGTGTTTTGATTACAAGTATGTCTTTTTTTTTTCCATCCATGAGTTTTCTTTGGTTATGAAATGGAGATTGGCTTAGATGCATGGGTTTGTGTTTTCCTTAAGTATGGCAACTGTGTAAAATTGTGATTTTTTTGGAATGAATCGTTGGTGGCTTTCTCTGCGATAATATCTGAAGTTACAATGTATTTGGTCATCCTAAGTGTTAGCAACCATAAAGGCTCTCTATCATCCTTGCTGGTTTAGTTGGAAGGTTTCGTTTGGTCTTAGTGGCCGACTGTTTTCACATTTTCGTATCACCATGCCCAGTCTTTGGCTTTTATGGGGTTTAATGGGTTGGAAGCGCTTTGTGTCATTGCGTATTGTTCACTTGGGCATTGGGTTGCTCATGCTACTATTGGTCACTTGATATCCCTACATGAAATAAGGACTTTTGTGCCAACCTCTAACTTCTCCAATTCATGGAGGAAAAATGATATATCATGCATATCTTCACACAATATTTCAAATTCAATGAAAGATTCAAAGATAGCCTCATCAGAAGGCATCTCAACATCCAATAAATAATGTAAACTGGGAGGCTTGACAACCTAATGGGTGAGGTGAATTGATGATATTCCATATAATGATGGAAGTTATAATCATCTTCTGTGGTTTCCAATTCGATAACTTGGTAGGAAATATCAAGAAAAATCAATGTTATAATTGAACCTAACGATTTAATCTCATATGAATGAGTGTTAGGGACCTAACCTCCCTAATCCCTCACGTAGGTAGAATAATATATTTTCCATGTAATAAATGCCGAAAATATTTAATAAGGCCTATTTAATAAATGTGAACAAGTAAATGTAAGAAGATACAATAGAAGCTTTCGCTTCTAGAAAGATCTTCCTCTAGAATGTTCTTTAGAAGATAGAATTAGTATAAATAAGAGGAGGCATGATAAATCCTTCTCTTGAAAATCATTGTAATAGTGCATTGCTCTATTGGAGGTTTCACCCTCGAAGAGTCAAGTGAACATTTCTTCCTATCAATAAAGGTATTATTTTTGGTGTTGTGGTTATCTACATTTTTTTGTTATGCTGGTATTTGTTGCAATATTTATGTTTTTTGCTTAATATAATATATATGGTACTTAACAAGTGGTATCAGAGCATTTTCCTTTGCAGAATTTATGGGATTTTTTTTCCAGGGTAGAGATGTGTATTATCGACGTCTTTAAAGCACGAATATATGTCATTTAGAGGGTAAACATGTGGTGGGGAAGTATACACATAGGAAATACAGGCAGTTTCACGAGGTTACTTAGAAACAAACATTTCACCTTGTTGAAAACCTTTGTAACCCTTGTTGGTACCCTTTGAGTAGTAACTCATTAGACATAATCTATACATGGAAATAACTCCCACATACCGACAGGTATATCAAGATTCCCCTAGGTCTCCAGAAACCAACTCTAGATCAGTCGATCAACCATATGAATGATATAGTGACATCGAGAAAAACACTCGGGAAGATACTCTCTAGTACCTGGGTAATTGGGTAGTACAACTAAGGGTACATTTGAGCCTCCTCAGTTGGTTCTATGATATATTAGGCCGAGTACTACTATTTGACCCCGCATGTATATCAGAGAGATATAACATAGGGAAAATCCTTGTTTGTAGGAACCCTAAAAAACCTAACCCTTGGGAAAGGAACATAACATAAAAAGAAAATAAAATATCTATTTTTGCACAACCGTGTTGATCCAGGCGGAAATCAGTGTCCACCCACCTATTCCATTGTCTCAAAACATGTGTTTCCACCTTGGAATTTTTTTCTATGGTTTCTCGGGTCCTGAACTTCCATGGATTTTTTGAGGCCATAAACGATATTTTTAAGGCACGAAAATGCCCAAACACATCGTTGGAGATGAAAACAATATGTAATCGTTGATTGTACCTTTCCGACGAGGTATAGAATGCCCCAAATGGAGATCGTATGCAAATGTTACGCCCTTGAGAAGTTGACGTACCAACTACCCCCATCGGGGCCCACAAACCTTTTGGAGTTTCATCTTCCGGGGTTAGGGTTTTGGATTTTCTTTATGTTAAAAATGTTTCTAGAGCCTCATTGTAAACATCATCATATTCTTGTGAATGAGTGTAGCCATCACATCTCTTCTCAGAGATAAGCTTCCACCATTCTAGCGAGTCATTCACTCTGTAATTTTACAATTTATGTACATTCTCTCATTAATAAAAATTGTGCATTACTGTATCTCTGTGTTTATTGCAATATTTCTATGTATCCCACAATATCTCTGTATATTGCATTGTTATCTCTTCAGCTTTATTTCATTCTCAAAATAAATCCGGATCACATGTCTCCTACATTTTGGTTGCGATATTTCTGCAAAAATGTTTTGGTTGACAATTTATGCAAGTTTTCACTATAGTATTCTTCAGGCCAGAGTATAACTCTGCAGAACTAAACAAAAATGTATAGTAGTCCCGCCGACACCCTTATTTGGGACCTATCCCATTGGATTCCTCTCTTCACCTTGAATTTCATGGTACTTATCATTTAAAAAAAATTGTTTTCATTGACCTAACCCCCTTCCCGACACCCTTATCTGGGACCTATCCCATTGGATTCCCCTTTTTCCCCTGATCACCATGGTACCTATCACTTTCATCATTTTTCTCCGTGGTCCCACACACCCTTCCCGACACCCTTATTTTCCACCTATCCCATTTGATTCCTCTCTTTTCCCCATCTGTCGTGATACCCCTCACCTGTAACATTTTTTTCAGTGTGGACCCACTTGCCCATTTTTGCCTCTGCCTAAATGGAAATGAACCATGCCCAATAACTCAATACCTTGCTTTCTAACAACATCCAAAACAAGGAGGACATCAAGACTCCCAATTCCAACATTAGCAATCTTAATTCCTCTGTTTAGATTGCCAAGAACCAATGTGCCACCATTAAAGACATCAAAGGAACACTCAACCAATCGACCAATTGATGAGCCACTCCCTAAACCCTACCTCTTCTGAAAACATTTCTATCATGAAGACACTAACTGTTCCCATTTCCAAGACCCTCATTCCAATCACCTTCCTTGAGACCTATGCCTTTCCAGAATTGAGGTGAATAAATTTGATGGTTTGGATGAGTCACTCAAATGAAACATTATTTCTCTTTGCATGGAATTACTAATGAGTTGGAAAATATTCATTACAGTATCCTCCATATAGATATGAAATGATGGAAATGGTGGCAATGGTGTAGAAAGGCACACTAATGGTATATTTCTTGGACACAGTTTGTTGCAGATCTTTATGAACACTTTGAATTCGACACCCACCATTTAGGCCGTTTGACAAAGTTGAAATAGTCTGGCACAATGGAAGACTTTATTGCCACCTTTGAGAACTAGGCTTTCAGAATGGAGGGAATGTTCTATGCCTTCTTCCGATAATGATTTATCAGTGGCCTAAAATATGAAATCTGTGCCCACATCCTAATGGAACACCCCCATAATTGGTTGGAAGCTACTAACAAAGCCAAGGAATCACAAAAGATTGTCTCCTCCCAGACAAGAAGATTATCATCCCATTTCCCATAAGAATGAAATTGAGAAATTTGTTCAAGAATTGCTTGAAGCGAGTGTTATCCATCCTTTTAACAACCCCTATTCTTCTCCCGTGGTCATGGTACTCAAGAAAGAAGGCACTTGGCACATGTTTCCTGATTTTTGCACCCTTAAAAAACTCACAATCAAAGAAAAATTTCCCATTCATGTCATTGATAACCTATTGGATGAATTGAGTGGTGCTCAATACTTCACCAAAATTGATCTCTCTTCTGGCTACCACTAGATCCGTATGAAAGAGGAAGACATTCCCAAGATTGCGTTTAGAACTCATGAGGTTCACTATAGTTCTTGATAATTCCCTTTGTCCTATGTAATTCTCCCTCCACTTTCCAAAGTCCCGTGAATCATGTCTTCTCCTTTTCTCTGTCATTTTTTCTTAGTTTTCTTTGATGATATTATAATCTATAGTAAAACTTGGACAACCTATCTCACCCATGTGGATCAAGTTCTCCATCTACTCAACACCAAATTTTTCTCAAACAAGCTAAATGTTCCTTTGGATCCACAAAAGTGGAGTACCTGGGTCATATTTTCAACAAGGATTGTGTAAGGGTGGATCCTAAGAAAATTGAAGCTATGCAAGATTGGCCTCACCCTAAAACTTGTAATATCTTGCATGTTTTTATGGGTTTAATGGGATATTATCGCAAGTTTGTTCATAATTATGGAAAAATTGGAACACCTCTAACTACTCTCCTTAAAAATAACGATTTCAATTGGAATCCAACAACTGATCAATCCTTCCACGCCTTGAAAGAATCTATGTTCACAACTCTTGTCCTAACACTTCTTGATTTCACAAAGACTTTGTCCTAGAATGTGATGCTTTAGGGAAAGGAATTGGGGTAGTCCTCATGCAATATGGCATGCCTTTGGCCTTCACTAGAAAATAAAATTCAAAGAGACATTTGGGCCAATCAATATATGAAAATGAAATTTTGGCTATTCTGCATGTTGTGGATCTATGACATCTTTATCTATTGGGGAAATGCTTCCAAATTAAAAATGATCATCAAAGCCTAAAGTATTTTTTTGAAAATCAAATTTCATCCCACCACCATCTGATCTGACTCCATCGTCTAATCCACCAAATGTTGAACTGATGATTTCAATGAATTCCCTCACTAGCTTCTCTGCTCCCCAAGCCCTCAAGTTAATTGGTTACATTAATATTCAGAAAGTCATCATCCTCATTGACAGTGGTAGCATTCATAATTTTATCCATTGCCACATTTCCCAAGAAATCAATTTCTATATCTGTGCAGTCAACAATTTTCAAATCATGATTGTCAATGGAGGTTCCATGAAATTTGGGGGACATTGTGAAAATGTGCGACTCCACATTGGTTAGTATCATCTAGAATATAATATGTTTTCTATTGACATCGGCAGTTGCGACATTGTTCTTAGTGCATAATGTTTATGCACTCTCGACCCTATTCTCATGGATTTTAAGGAATTAACCTTCCAATTCCAATAGGAGGGACAATAGTATAAGTTCTAAGGCATCACAATAGGCTCCCCTGAGGTCATCAGTTCCCATTTGATGAAAAAGATACTAAGAAAATGTCATTCTAGCATTATCTCCCAACTCCATTCCATTCAAGTCATTGAGACACCCTCTATGCCTCCCGACCTCCAATCTATACTCTCCTAACACCATGTTGTTTTTACCACTCCCGAGGGACTTCCCCATTCCTATGGTGTCCATGATCATTCCCTTCCTCTCATCCCAGGTATTCTTCCTCCCAATGTTCTCCCTTATCATCATCCATTTTCCGAGAAGAATTAAATTGAGAAAATTGTTCAAGAATTGGTCGAAGTGGGTGTTATCCATCCTAGTACCAACCCCTATTATTCTCTTGTGGTCATGGTACACAAGAAATAAGGCACTTGATGCATTTGTCCTAATTTTTGCACCGTCAAAAATATCACAATAAAAGGAAAATTTCCCATTCCTGTCATTGATGACCTATTGGATGAATTGAGTGGTGTTCAGTACTTCACCAAAATTGATCTCCATTCTGGCTACCACCAAATTTGTATGAAAGAGGAAGACATTCCCAAGACTGCATTTATAACTCATGAGGGTCACTATGAGTTCTTGGTAATTCCCTTTTGACTATGTAATACTTCCTCCACTTTCCAAAGTCTCATGAATCATGTGTTCCATCCTTTTCTCCATCATTTTGTCTTAGTTTTCTTTGATGATATTCTAATCTACAATAAAACTTGGACAATCCATCTTGCTCAAGTTGATAGAGTTATCCATCTATTCTCTCAGCACCAACTTTTCCTTAAACAATATAAATGTGCCTTTGGAGCCTCGAAAGTGGAGTAATTGGGTCATATTGTCAGAAATGATGTTCTAAGGGTGTATCTTAAGAAAATTGAAGCTATGCAGGATTGGAATCACCCTAAAACTCTTAATATCTTGCGTGGTTTTTTAGGTTTAATCGGATATTATCACAAGTTTGTTAAAAATTATGGAAAAATTGTAGCACGTCTCACTGCTCTACTTAAAAATAATGCTTTCACTTGGACTGCAGTAGCTGATCAATCCTTCCATGCCTTGAAATAAGCTATGTGCAAGACTCCTGTCTTGGCACTTCTCGACTTCACAAATAAGTTTTTCCTATAATGTGATGCTTCAGGGAAAGGAATTGGGGTAGTCCTCATGCAAGATGGTAGGCCTTTGGCCTTCACTAGAAATTAAATTTTAGAGAGACATTTGGGCCAATCAATATATGAAAATGAAATGTTGGTTATTATACATGTTGTGGATCTCTAGCATCCTTATCTATTGGGGAAACACTTCCATATTAAAATTGATCATTAGAGCCTCAAGTATTTTCTGAAAAATCAAATTTCATCCCACCACTAACTGATCTGACTCCACCCTCTGATCCACCAGAAGTTGAACCGATGATTTCACTAAATTCCCTCACTGACGTCTTTGCTCCCCAAACCGTCAAGTTAATTGGTTAAATTAAGAATCAGAAAGTCATCATCCTCATTGACAATGTCAACATGCATATATTTATTCATCGTTGCATTTCCCAATAAATCAATTTTTATTTTTTTGCAGTCAATAATTTTCATATCATGATTGCCAATTGTGGTTCCATGAAGTGTGGGGGATGTTGTGAAAATGTGCAGCTCCAAATTGGTCACTATCACCCAAAATATCATATGTTTTCTATTGACATGGGTGGTTGTGACATTGTGTTTGGTGTGGAATGGTTATGCACTCTCAACCATAGTCTCATGGATTTTAAGGAATTAACCTTGCAATTCCAACATGAGGGACAACAATATGAGTTTCAAGGCACCACAACAAGATCCTATGAGATGATCAGTTCCCATCGAATGGAAAATATCCTAAAAAAAGGTCATTCTAGAATTAACACCCAACTCCACTCCACTCAATCCATTGAGAAACCCTTTGTGCCTCTTGACCTCCAATCTATACTCTCCCGACACCACGTTGTTTTTACCACTCCCCAGGGAATTCCCCCTTCCTGTGGAATCCATGATCATTCCATTCCTCTCATAATGGGAAATATTCCTCCCAATGTTCACCCTTATCATCATCCCTTTTCCCAGAAGAATGAAATTGAGAAATTTCTTCAAGAATTGCTCGAAGGAGGTGTTATCCATCCTAGTAACAACCCTTATTATTCTCCTGTGGTCATGACACTCAAGAAATAAGGAAATTGGTGCATGTGTCATAATTTTCACACCCTCAACAAACTCACAATCAAAGACAAATTTCCCATTCATGTGACCTATTGGATAAATTGAGTGGTGCTTAGTACTTCACTAAACTTGATCCTTGTTTTGACTACCACCATATCTGTATGAAAGATAACTACATTCCCAAGACTGCATTTAGAAGTCATCAGGGTCACTATGAGTTCTTGGTAATTCTGTTTGACCTCTATAATGCTCCCTCCACTTTCCAAAGTCTCATGAATCATGTCTTTCATCCTTTTCTCCATCATTTTGTATTATTTTTCTTTGATGATATTCTCATCTATAGTAAAACTTGGACAACCCATGTCGCCCATGTGGATCAAGTTATCCATCTACTATCTTAGCACCAAATTTTCCTCAAACAATCCAAATGTGCCTTTGGAGCCTCAAAAGTGGAGTACTTGGTTCATATTGTCAGCAAGGATGGTGAAAGGGTGGATCCTAAGAAAATTGAAGCTATGCAGGATTGGCCTCACCCTAAAACTCTTAAGAGATTGCATGGTTTTATGGGTTTAATGGTGTTGATTAATTGGGTTGGTTGTCATTGATGTCAAAACTTGAAGCAAGTTTGGTAGCCAATTATGGCATCTCCAATAGTATGGTTAAGGGAACCTATATTGTTTGAGGTATAAAGGTATGAATAAAAGCAAGCCACTACAAGAAGAATTGAAAAGGAAAGAGGAAATTCAAAATTCAAACTCTGAAGAACTAGAGCATATGATCACTAAATTAAAAATCCAAGTCTAAGAAGACAAAAGAATTGAAGAAGCACTCAAAGAACGGTTGGAATAAAAAGACAAGATCATTGGAGGCTTAGAAGTAGAGATTCTCACATTGAGAAAATACATTCAAAATAAAAACATGTAGAACAACTCAAAAGTTTTGGATCATATTATTAGCGGTCAAAGGCCAAATCATGACAAGTTTGAACTTGGATACAACCAGACAGAAAATGGATCAAGATCCAAAATAACATATCAAGAAACACAACCAAGAAGCTATGCAGAGATGGTCAGAGGAGACAATAAGTTTTACAAATAATATCATAGAGACACTCCTCCACCTAGAAAATTTAGATTTCAGAATCAACGACAGTCAGAAACAAGAAGGCCTCAAGAACAAGAAGGGTTCATAAGAGTAACTCATTTCAGAAGATATACAACTCAAGTATCAAACAATATTTCTTGTTTTATGTTATTCATGTAACAATTTTGGACATAAGGCTGTGAATTGCAGAGCTAATAACATGAACATAGACAACCGTGAAAGTTATGCACAAAATGATTATTCAAGAAGGTCTAGTGAAACACAGAACAAAAACTACAACAAATTTGAATTCTTGAGTACTGAGATGGAAGGCTACAAGTGCAAAAACTTTGGACACATGGAAAAATATTGTAGAATGATAGTTCCTCCAAGATAATCACAACACAATAACAAAAGTCACAGACAAAAACCTCAAAGAATATGGATAAGAAAGAAGAATCAGTTCAACAATGAAGAATACACACTTGTTGTACAAGCTAAACATAAGAAACATGGTTGGTATGTTGACAATGGCTGCTCAAAGCACATGACATGTGATGAGGATATGTTTCTAACCTTGAGAAAGGAAAGAGATGGATCCATCTCCTTTGGAAACAACAACTCAACTAGAATCATTGGAAGAGGCACAAGCAAAATTAGATACAAGGATACCAAGACAAAAAATGTTCTACTAGTGGAAGATATGAAACATAATATTCTAACTGTAATTCAAATGTGTGACCAAGGTCACAAACTTGTGTTTGATTCATAGAAGTGTGAGATAACAAAAGTGGGTTCAGACAGATTGGTTGCAACAACTATAAGAACTTCAAGCAAGATATATGTATTAAGTGAAATTGGAAATTAAAAATTTTGTCTAGGAAAGGAAGATGAAGTTTGGCTATGGCACAAAAGAATGGGTCACATAAACTTTAATAACCTTGTCAAAGTCAACAAAAAGGAGGCAGTTAGATAAATTCCCTAGATCACGAAGCCAACCAACACCTCATGCAAGCATTGTCAACAAGGAAAGAATACAAAGACCGAGTTCAAATCAAAGGAATACTCCACAACAAGACCACTGGAAATTGTGCATACTGATCTAGTTGGACCAACTATAACAAAGGGTTTAAAATGTGAGAATTTTTTTATGTTATTGGTTTATGATTATAAAAGGATGTATGTAGTTTTTTTTTCTCAGGAAGAAGGCAGAAGCATTCAAGAACTTCAAGATATACAAGGAAATGGTTGAAAATGAAATGGATTCAAAAATCAAATGTTTGAGATCTGATAATGGAAGAGAGTTTACTTTAAATGAATTTATGTATTTTTGCAGCAAGCATGGGATAAAAAGACAATTATTCATTACTAGGAAACCTAAACAAAATGTAGTTGTCGAAAGGAAGAATATGTGTAAATGTGTTGAACCTTCATAGGATAGATCTAGCTAGCAAATGACATACACAATTTGTAGAGAAAATATGAGAGAAGAGAAGCAGGAGAGAAAGAATGGAATAATTCTCATTAACCAAATGAATTAATGATATTTTACACATGATATACTATGTGTAACTCAACTAATTCTCATTGGAGGAGAATCCAATGCACCATAGTGGTGGTATAGAGTGATCTGGACACACACCAACAGTGACAGGAGTAAATGACCACCTAGTCTAGTCTCACATGCAGTTACGGGAATAAACTGCCACTTAATCTGAGTTAACTAGTCTCACAGTCTTCACTTAAATCATTGAAACAAAGTGAAGTGAGGAGGAGATCAGGGAAACATGAGTAATGCGCTAGTATTGTGATAATCCCAAGGAAGATGCGCATTAGCTGGTGATGATCCCAATGTTGCATGGTGATGATCCCAATGTAGCATCTAGACTCCACTCAACTGATCAAATTGAAGTGTGAACTGAAAAGAATATTCTCCTAGGGAAATATTCTCCCTAAAATATAGGAGACTGAATAATGACCAATAAACATAGGGAAAACCTTAGGATAAAGAAATCCTAGGTGTGTGTGAAGTATCTCCAACACCCCTCTGAACATCACTATGGTGAAAATAAAGAATGGGTCATGACAATGAGGCCATGTTAGGTACCCAAACAAAAGATACACTGAAATAAAAGAGGAAAGAGGGAAAACTTCATGGGAAAAACCTCCCCTCAAAGTACAATGTATGTAAAAACAGAAGAACCAACAGTTGCTAGGAAACTGTGTCCTTCACTCCAAGACGACTGCACAAAGAATGGAACTTCTGCTTAGTGAAGGTCTTGGTGAAGATGTATGCAATCTGTTCTGCTGAAGGAAAAAAATGCAGGTCGATGATCCCCTCATGTACTAAGCTCCAAATGTATTTCATGTGGATATCTATGTGCTTCATCTGCTGCTTCTGAACTAGATCTCTGTAGAACTTCAGAGTGCTCTAGTTGTCACACCATATGACGATCGACTGATGAAACTAAATGCAAAACTCAGTGAGAAAATGTTCTAGCCACATAGGATGAATGGTTATTTTAACTACCCTTATGTACTCTACCTCGACTAAAGATAGAGAAATAACAACCTACTTCTTTCTTGACCAACAAATAGGCCAAGACCCAAGACTGAGTGAATAACCAGATGTGGAATTTCTATCAATGCTATCACCAGTCCAATCCGGATCAATGAACTCAATGAGGCCCAATGTAGAGTTTGATGCATAGTGAATCCCAAAGGTGATGGTCCATGTATGTATCGAAGGATACACTTTGCATCCTTCTAATGTAGTTGTTGGCCCTCGGTTAGAGAAAGCAAGCAAAGAGCAAGGGAGAAAAGGCAAAATGAGAACTTCGCGGAAGACACAATGACTGTTACTAGGTCGAAGCGAGCAAAAGAGCAGAAAAGACAGAGCAAATCCAGAGAAAGAAAGCTGTTGGATGAGGAGATTGAGGATGACAGGTCAGCAAGAAAGAAGGACCATGGATGACTCAACAAGTAGAAAAAGCCACCGTTAGATGCTTTGGAGCACCACGCAAGAAGGAAGGAAAGACAGGTTGGTGAAGCCCTGAAAACGTGGGTCAAGTTGACCTAGGGTTTTAGACACCTAGGGTTTTGGTATCTAGGGTTTTAAACACCTAGGGTTTTGGTATCTAGGGTTTTGACACCTAGGTTTTGGCCTAAGGATGTCAGTGAGTGATTGTAATGTATAAATAAGAACCTATACGAGGGAAGAGGGTTCATTCAGGCTCAGGTGGTTGGATCTAGTTGTATTGTTTGATATGAGTGATTACCATTGAGAGAGAGAGAAGTGCTGAGTGAAGAGCCTTTTGGTATTGTAAGATCTCCAACTGGGTGCAGAGATTGAACCCTGCAGCTGGGTGCGCAGGGAGGGGAGAGATGGAGAGAAGAAGAGAGAAGATTTGCTGGCCAAGAGCGTAGATCATAACTGTATGATTTCATCTTAATATGTCATAAAGCATAACTCTGTGGATGTATCCCTAGAGAGAGGGTGAACCACGTATATCTGTCTTGTGTGTGTGATTGATGCTATGTTATTTTGCCTTGATATACTGTTATTGCATTGCTATGGTAGATTTGATAGATGCATGGAATATATCTAAGCTGATAAGTGATATATGCATGCTGTATTGTTCTAGTATTGGATCCACTTGATATTCCCTATGGTTGTAGACATTTCTGTCCTGCAACCCCCCCATAGCTGCTTCGAGTGAGACTRCATCTGCTTCGCAGGTGTAGCTGAAAGGGCCAATAGTTAGGGCTTGTTRGTGCRCTYTTGGAACTGAACCYTGGGTTTGCCCCTGTGCCAACAAATGGTTTTGTTGCCGGGACCAGAATCTTCTTGAGGGAATGTCAAGGTGGTTCCCATCAAAGACAAAGATTCAAAAGTGGATAGAGGATCAAGAAAASGACTTCGCTGAAGCCYAGAATAAAAACCCTAATCTAAGTACAGAAGATTGGTTAGGAAGATATATCTTTACCGATATACACGAGATATTCTTTGGAGGAATCCATCRGGAGCTATATGAGTGGTTAGCTAGGTTAGCAGATACCCAGTTTGAGATCAGACCTAGACCTCTTGTAGTTTGGACGTCGACGCTGATCAAGAAGGTCAAGAGAGTTGATAATRCARTATCACGAGCAATAKATCACTGGTTTGATAGCACCATTGGAGGGTACATCACCGAGTTTGCTGTTGACAGAGTAGAGTCATATAACCAGGCCAAGAGATATTTCTTCAAGGGACCCAGAGGAAAATTTTTACACTTTCTGAAGTTGAGAATCAAGATGCTATTGCATGAAAAAAACATCTTGAAGATACAATAAATTGGTCGGATTTGAAAAAGCTAATGTCTAGGAATTCGAACAACGACACCGACACATAGGATGGACATACGTGCAGTGGAAAAGCATCCAGAGAAGTGCATCTTGCAAACCTGTTCAAGTAGAACTACGAAGACGAGGGTTTCTACAGTGGAGAAGAGGTAGACCTGACAGACAAGGAGCATTCAAAACCTGCTGGGACAGAGGAAGGGAAAACTAAAGAGCTTCGTCAGGACGAGCCAGAGACTTCAGAAACTGTGCAAACCATTGAAGTAAGTACTATTGTCCGTCTTGTTGATTCAACAACACTAAGCAATCAAAATAGTCAGAGTCACCAGAGTCCTCAGAGTACTATTACTAGCAGTTCAACACATACTCAAACAAGAAACCTAGGCATCTCTATGGCATATGAGATGAGACTCCCTATCTATAGGGGAGATGGGTCTAAAGACTCTGATCAACATTGGTTTCTATTTGAAGCTATATGGAATATTAAGAATGTCACAGACGAGGCTGTTAAAAGAACCCAGTTTAGTACTACCCTTCGAGATCGCGCACTAAGTTGGTACATGAAGCTTGTCCAAGGACTTGCGCAGCCTAAACCGCTGAATGAGATCAAGAATGCATTGCTTGCAGAGATTAAGAAACCCAAATCAGAGTCACAATGTATTACAAAGCTGAAAGAGATCAAACAGAAGGTAGCTGAACCCGTTTGGGAATTCAATCAAAGATTCAAGACCTTAACAGGTCGATTGACTTTTCAGATTCCATATGAGCAGAACCAAGAATGGTTCATCACTACTCTCTTACCACACATCAGAGTTCCTCTGATGCAATAGAAGATTGCTTCACAGGCTGAGGCGCTAGAGATCGCCATGAAGCTAGAATCAACCCCTATGGGAGAATCCAGTTCAGGTATGAGCCAGATCTTGAGTCAGCTAACTAGTTTGTCTCTGCAGGTCAAAGATATGAAAAAGGATAAGGGAAAAGATAAAAGAGAAGACATATGGTGTGTCAGATGCAGATTAGAGGGCCACGACAAGGAGCACTGTGCCCTATTCCATGAATACTTGTCCTCTGGAGCTCCGAGTCCTTTGAAGCAAGTCACCTTACCTTGGTGCGAGGTATGTCAAAATAGACATCGTACTGGTGAGTGCTATTACATGCAAAAAATATGTTCAGACATCCACAAATTTGTATTGCACGTTCTGTAAGTCCATGGGACATGATGATAGGGATTGTAGGGCTTATGATCTCATGCATGAAAGGTCAAGAGATATATACAAAATTCAAGGTGAAGTACAACAAGAAGGAAACACTACGCAATACAACTCCCCTAGGAGATGAAACTTCAATCCTCGCTGTGGATTCAGAGGACAAGGATGAGGAGGAGGTATGGGTCGAGGCCATGGACAGATCATCTATTATAATTGTGCATAACCAGGACACTTGGAAAGGGACTATCAAAACCCTAGATACCAAAACCCTAGTTGTCTAAAATCCTAGGTCAACTTGACCCGCGTTTCAGGGCTTCACCAACCTGTCTTTCCTTGTTTCTTACACGGTGCTCCAAAGCATCTAACGATGGATTTTTCCACTTGTTGAGTCGTCCACGATCCTTATTCCTTGTTGACCTGTCATCCTAGATCTCCTCATCCAACGAATTGCTTTCTCGGGCTTCGCTCCGTCTTTTCTTCTCTTTTGCTCTCTTCAACCCGGTAACAGTCACTGCGTCTTCCATGAAGTTCTCATTTTTCCTTTTCTCCCTTTTTCTTTGCTTGCTTTCAACTTAGGGTCGAAGGTCAATGTCATGAAGAAGCAAACCTAGGCACTGATGGGAAAACCAAAGTTTATCTATTCCCCTATCAGGCTCAGGATGGCCAATCAACAAGCTTTCAGCTCCTTTGGATGATTGGAGCATGTCCCTGTGGAGCATGCCTTAATCTCATGATGTCTATACACTCCACATATTCAAAAATAGTTGTGGAGGCTCGTTCCTACGTTCTTTGGATCTCATTTTGATACTGAGCCGCAGTAGATTTCCAAGTCTGCACTTCGACCATTAAGGCATGCTCACGGTCTTCAAACAATCGCTCGACTAGGTCTGTTTGAGTAGAAATAGAGGTTATGTCTGCCTGGTCTGTCTGAGTCTCTGTTTCTACTCCTATGGTCTTGGACTTTCTACCTTTCTGCTTATACTTCTTCATTCACTCCTGCATTTTGTGTACCTGTTTGCTTAGTTTCCTGACCTCCATCTTAAGCTGCATTGTCTCCTTCAATTGTAGCTGATGTTTTTGTTTGACTGGGAGTCTTACAACCTTCTCGCTTGGCTCCTCCATTGGCTCATTCATCGGGACCGCTTCTCTTGGTCCCTCCTCTTCGCCTACAGCTATTTCCTCTTGTTTCACGCTCTCCGCGATCGATGGTCCTTGTGAGATTCTCTCCTTCTAATGTATCTGTTTGAGTATCATCCACCCCGCACAGTTGTGGCTTTTGTGACAGAATTGGAGGAATGGCGAGATCTTCTTCTATACGCCGAAGGGAACGAGTTCGCTTTGCTCCTCTTGGAATAAAGGAGAAAAAGGAGAACTGGCAGGGATCTTCAATATTCGGTTCCGAGGTCGACTCTGGTTCTTGTGGTTCAACGCTAACCTCACGCCCTAGTTCTCCCAACACTTCTTCCATGGGCTCTATGGTCGGGGTGGTCACGACCTCTTCTTCATTCTGGTTATCCTCCTCCATCGACTCCATGGTGACAGGAGGTTCCTGTGGAGTACCCTCGGTCACAATATCGACCAATTCACCCTCTCTTGTCTGTTGTGACCCCGCTTCTGTGGTTGTCATGCTATCAAATTGCTCTACTAGTTCCACAGGCGAGACTGGTTCTTGTGGGACAACCTCAACCGTGGTACTAGTGGGCCTTTCTGTGTCAAATTCCACATCTTCCATTGGTTCCATGTTTTCGGCTTGCTCTTGGGGAGCAACCTCTTCTTCAAATGCTTCAGCTTCCATCTCCATCTCTTCCGGTTCCTCCTGGTCAACATATTCATCTTCTCCTACATTTTCCTCCTCCGTGGCTTCTGGTTCATCTTGCTTAGCAGCCACAATGACTGCTACTTCTTCCTCTGTGGAATCCCGAAATAGTTCCCACGGGATCAAGATTTGTCTGATGGCATTCATTACTAACAACTGAACCAGCCCATGGTGGGTGATGGTCGCCAATACCTATCGCGACTCCTGAGCCGAATGTGCCATTAGGTGAAGGATTCTCAATAAGAAATAAGGCACATTTAGTGAGAAAGCCTCTGCTTGGGGAAATCGTAGGTGAGTTAGTATTCGGAGATGGTATTTGAATATGGTGGAGTATCTCCCTTCGCAAGTCATATATCTCATGACGAATTCTGCTACTTCCTTCCATGGATACGGCAGCGAATTTCGGTCATATCCTCGACCCTTCTACACAATGCTTTCTCCTTCCTGTAAAAAGGCTTTGGGAAACTCCGGAAGGACAAACCTTCTTGAAAACCATCGCTGTCCATTTTGATGGAGTCCACTGACTTCTGCGATGGCTTCTTCTGTCACAGGAATTTCAATTCCGCGGACCCGAGAGCTTCCTTCTCTCAAGTTGAGTGCGAATTCCGTCGCAATTTTTTCGTTTGACCCTTTCAATCTGTCAAAGTGAACATTCTAGCCTGCGTTCTAAAAAACCTGCCATACCTCTTGATTGTTTCGAACTCTCGTTGTATCTTCAGGTTCATGCCGCACAGATCGTCCACCCATTGCTGCAGAGGCGGAGTCAGCACGACAAATGCAGTTAGCTGGTATGGGAAAATGATAGGGCTCCAAACCGTTGGCAACTGAAATAACGTCATATCGCTTTTGGGGACGACAGATAAAACAACGTTGGTATGTTTGGAAATGATGACATATTGTGGGGGTACTATCATAAATTTAATGCAGCGTGTTGGGGAGGTGACTGATTATGACTCTGTGCGTATGAGTACGCATTTCAACATATCAAGTTATGATTACAGAGTATTGAAATCATTGGATTTTGTTTGATGAGGATTGTGTGTCATAAATGTTTTTTCATGGTATGTCATCATTTGTTATGACGGTTCCCCCCCCCCNACTTAATTACGGCCGTCCACGACATGTTTTGATGTCTTTTAGGAATATTTTAATTAAATCCATAAAGGTCGACGGAGACGTACCTGGGGACCTACCTTGTGGTGGAGTAGCAACAAAAGGTATGACGGAGTAACGACAACAGGGCGTAATGGCAGCAAGGAGTAACAACAATAGTGAGTAGCAACAACGACAGAATAACGACGATGGCGGAGTAGCGACAGTTGTGGAGTAACGACACCGATGGAGTAACGACAGTTGCGGAGTAACAACACCGACGGAGTAACGACAGTTGCAAAGTAACGACAGTTGCGGAGTAACAATACCGGTGGAGTAACGACAATTACAGAGTAACGACACCGACGGAGTAACGACAGTTATGGAGTAACAACACTTAATGAAGTAATCAGTGCACACTAGTGGAGTAACAACAATGTCTTTATAGCAGTACTGGTAGAGTAACAACACCGAGTGTTACATTTCTCCTGGTCATATTCGTTTGTTATTCTTGCAAAAATACAAACAAGTAAGAAATAACATTTTTTTTTTTTTTTTTAAGGCAGAGTGAGAGTGTCCTTCATTCCAACAATCATTAAATCAGATGAGTCAGAGTGGTGTTTGACAAAGGCATTTCTAGAGGCTAGACGGTGGTATAGTTTTAGACGGTGTTCGTTTACCAAGAACGAGGTATGATTCTCATATATTGTAATTAATCTAACCACTCCATTGTTGAACACTACGTCCACTTTGTATGGTCCCATCTAGAGAGTGCAAAGCTTGCCTTTGAAATCCTTAAATCGAGAATCATAAAGTAATGCCCAATATCCCACATGAAACACCTTACTTTTGATAAATTTATCATGCCACTTCATTCTCTGTTGTTGAACAACAGTGGTCTTTTGGACAACTACTAACCGAATCTCGTCCAACTCATTCAGCTGTTCCAGCCGGTGTTTCTGTGCTTCTGATGGGTCTAGGCCTACTTCTAGAGCTGTCCTGAGTGTACTGATCTCAAATTCCACTGGAAACAAGGGGAATTTCCCATAGACTAATTCAAATGGTGAAAACCCAGTTGTGTTTCGCCTTGTTCTGTATGCCCATAAAGATTCTGGAAGTTTCTGTGCCTAGTCCCGGCGATGTCTTGCTACTATCTTTGTCAAGATATTTTCCAATACCTTGTTTGTGCTTTCTACTTTCCTGTTCGCTTGGGGGTGATAGGGGGTTGTCACTCTATGTTTGACTCTATATTTATGCATCAACTTTCCTATCACGTGAGATGTGAACTGTGATCCTCCATCCGACACAATTTCCCTTGGAGTACCGTATCGGGAAAAAATTTCTTCAAAAAGAAAGTATGCCACTACTTGTTCTGTTGCTCTTGTGATCGCTCTGGATTCCACCCATTTAGTTACATAATCAGTGCAGACCAAGATGTAAGATTTTTAATGAGAAGATGGGTTGAAGGGTCCAACAAAATCAATGACCCATTTCTCCAATGGTTCAAGGACTATCTGGGGCTGTAGAGGCATTTCATCTGCTTTCCCAGGTGTTCCCATCCATTGGCAGCTATCACACCTTCAGACATAGTCTCATGCATCACGAAAGATGGAGGGCTAGTAATATCCCATTTGCAGCACTTTGTGACCTATTCTTTTATCTGCAAAATGTCCTCCACAGGGTCCATCATGTGCAGCCTTTAGTATCTCATAGATATTATCTTCTGCCACACAACGCTGAATCTGTTGGTCAGCCCCTGTATGAAAGATATATCCTTCCATCCATGAATATCAGGTACTCTGGTGAATAATCTTCCTTTGCTCTTTATATGACAGATGATGAGGCACCTTCCCTGAAGCAAGATAATTAACAATATCTGCATACCATGGAGTGTTAGTAGATACTGCAAAAAGATGTTCATCTGGGAAATTATCTTCAATTGGTGTATCCTTACCCTCATGTTCTATCCTAGATAAGAAATCTGCAACCACATTGTCCTTCCCTGGTTTATCTACTATTGTGATATCAAATTCCTATAGTAGAGAGAGCCATCTTGTGATACGACCATGGGTAACAGGTTTATTCATTAAATACCTGATAGCTGCATGATCAATAAGCACAAAGGTAGGATACCCGGTAATGTAGTGCCAGAATTTATTGATGGCGTAAATGACAACAAGGAACTCTTTCTCAGTCATTGTGTAGTTTAATTCAGCAGGAGCCAAATTCTTACTAACATAGTAAACTGCGTATGTTTTTTTGTCCTCTTGCTGTCCTAATACTGCACCAACCGCTGTTTAGGAAGCATCCGTATGAATATGGAAAGGTAATGCCCAGTTTGGCCCTCTAAGGATTGGAGCGCTACAGACCAATTCCTTAATTCTCATAAAGGCTACATCACAGTCCTTTGTCCACACAAAATCTGAATCTTTTGTTAGCAATTGAAAAAGTGGATGTGCTACTTTAGCAAAATTTTCTATAAAACGCCTGTAATAACTAGCACAACCAATAAAACTGCGTACTTGTGTGGGCGTTTTGGGTGTTGGGAAATGCTGAATTACCTTTGTTTTTGCTGGGTCCATCCGGATTCCTTCAGCTGAGAGAAAATGTCCCAGAACAATTCCTTCTTCCATCATCATATGACATTTTGCCGTACTCAACGAGACACGCGCTTGTATACACCTTTCGAGAACTTTTTCTAAATTTTCCAGCCCTTCAAGAAATGAATCCCCATATGGAGTAAAGTCATCCATGTAGATTTCAACACTGTCATCTATAAAATTAGAGAAGATTCCCAAAATTGCCCTTTGGAACATTGCAGGAGCATTACATAGGCCAAAAGGAAGGATACGGTATGCGGATGTTCCCTAGGGGCATGTGAAAGTGGTTTTATCCTAATCTTCAGTAGCTATCTGGATCTGATTATACCCACTAAACCCATCTAGAAAAGAAAAAAACGTTTTGCCAGCCAATGTGTCCAGAACTTGATCAATAAATGGCAAAGGAAAATGATCTTTCTGCGTTGCCTTATTTAATTCTCTATAATCCACACATATTCGCCATTTACCATTTTTCTTAGGGACCATTATGAATGGGGAGACCCATTGGCTATATGATATGGGGTAAATAAAACCTACGTCTAGTAATTTCTGAAGTTCTTTCACAACATTTTTCAATGCAGGGTTCATCCTTCTCTGAGGTTGTCTCACAGGACGAAAATCCTCCTTAATGTATATATTATGGGTACATGAATTGGCAGGGATCCCTTTCATATCTGTATAATCCCAGGCAAAGGCCTCTTTGTGTTTCCGAAGGACATCCGCGAGTTTCTTCTTCTGGGATTCTGACAGGGTTGGATTAATATTCAGGGTTTTCCCTGGTTGTAGTTCTACTGGGACACTTTCACTGGGTGCATCAACATGTAGCTTCTCTGATCCTTCTGTTGTTTCAATTATTTCCCGAGTCTCACAAATTAGGATAGATTCTAGGAATTGTTGATTTGTTTCAGAAACAGAGCAAGGATCATCCATAAAAGAGGTGATTACATCATCTTCCGATTCTATTTTCAACTGAAGGGCTTGTCCAATAGTGAGAACTGGCCTCAATTCCTCATTTTCTGTTTCAGACTCTTTCCTAGGTAAAATTTTCTTGCTTCCTGTTGGTTTTATGGATGGGTATGGTTCTGCAGGTGGGTATAACACTAAGTTCTTAATGTTGTGCCCATTGTAAATAATTATTATCCCTGATCGACACCCAATGTAAGCATCTGCAATAGCTATCCATGGTCTACCCAAGATCAAAGGATGGCCGCCCACCAAAGATTGCGTCTGTAAGACCAGGAAATCTATGGGATAGTGCCATGAATCTACTGAAATTGTTACATCTTCCAACTTTCCTACAGGTTTGACTGTGGATCAGTCTGCCAATTCCAATACTGTAGGTGTATGTTTCAAGTTACGAAGACCTAATGCATGCATGGTTTCAGTGGTGATAACGTTGATGGCAGCACCCAGGTCTACCAGCACATTCAGAATCTGTACCCCATTAATTTGTACTGTCAGAATTGGGTTCCCCGGATCTCCATACTTTTCAGGAATTGACTTTCCCGTCATGAAATATGATAATTTTCCCATAACATGAATGGTAAGGGGGTCTTTGGATTTCTTTGCAGATTTCTTTGAACAATATTCCCTAAGAGTCTTTGCATAGATTGGCACATCCTTCATAGCTTGTAACAAGGGAATTTTAACAAATAAATTCTACAGTTCTCCTAATAAATCAAATTCATCTTGAGGGCTTGATTTACTCAAAGTTAGTCTCTCTGGGTAAGGTGGTTCAGATTGATGTTGTTTTTACAGGAGATGCCTCGTTTCTATCAGTTTGTTTTGTCTCTTTACTAATTGGTTCTGATTCCTTACCTTCACTGTCGAGTTGTTCAATGGTAACTGGAGGAGGTTGAGCATCAACTATCCG
>SNQJ01S0019244.1:30586-45876 GCA_010110895.2 Picea sitchensis | reverse complement strand
GCTGTTCCTCCTGAGATTTTACTTCTAAATCCCTTACGGGATTTTATCCTTCTTATCCTACTGTCTCTACTGTTGCCATTAATGGCAACAACAATCACTGCATTCTATCCACTGAATTTGCCAACAATGGTTTTGTTGGTTGTAATGACTACTAGTGTATTCTAGCCATGAATTAATGCTTTCATGTCTGGTATGCTTTGGCATGTGTTAATTTTTTTTCACAGCTGTGAATCATGAGAGTCCTAGTATGGAGATTCTTGAACAGATGGATTGGAGCCCTGGAAGGAGGTGGATAGCCTGAGGGATGACGTGGTAGAGAAGGGGTCCATTCTCTTGGGTTGTGCAGGATGGATAAAAGAGAGCTGGTGTACTTTGGATTTTTGTGTGTGTTGAGAATCCTATGAAAGCTTGAGTGTTGACTGGGTTGGGAAGCTGAGTGACACCATGGAACCATCCTTGTGGCTTCATAGCCCTGGATCGAGGGTGACATTGTTGTTGAAACTTGGAACAATGGTGTCTACGGTTGGGTTGCACTTACTTGGTATACAACGAGTTGGTGATTCATTTCATTAAATATAAGTTCTCTTTGTCATGGTTTCATTTGCATGTATATTTATTCCACTGTGTATTAATTATTATCTGTGAGATTCATGTTTATAATGTGCATTCTTGCTAGTTATTTTCGTGTATGGAATTATATTCATTTATGTTATGTTGTAGCATGAATCTTGATCTCTGCATGTGAATATTTCATGCCTCTTTATTAATTCAAAATTTATCATAATTCAAAATTATTTCAAAAGAGAGTTTTGAAGTAGTGTGGCTAGCCTGTGGGTGGCCGGGTACATTACACATGTTATGGATGTGGAAACCATCATCACTGGTTGAAGAAGTTGAAAGTTCTCATTACGCAGAAGAGCATATGAGTTTAAATGGAGGAATGAGATGAACCATTCTACAACAACTTGGATTCGTGGGGAAGGCACCTAGGACCTTCTCTAGGGGAGGAATCTCTAGGACACCTCCCTATGGGAGTCGAGTTGCACCTAGAAAATTTGCAATGGGTATTGTAATGGTGGTGAGTGAAACATCCCACTCATCACCAATAGCACATGAAAGTACATTATATTCTTGGGGAGAAGTTAGTAGGGGTGGGGGTTCTAGTGGGAGGAAATCATTTTAGATACATTTACATGGAAGTGTACAGGTTCCACCCTGGGTTATTTGGTGGGGGTGCAGAGGACCCATTATCAACGTGATTGTACAGAGTCACAATCAGACTTCATACATAGAGAAGGAAAGGTCCTGATGGGAAGAGAAAGTAGTAGCTGCCATATTTATGTAGAAGTTAATAACCTCCAGGTAGAACATCAATACACTATGGTGGAGTCATAAGGTATGCTAAATCATATCAATGTTAAAATTTTATTTGATTATGGTGCTACATATAGTTTCATTTCACCTTGTGCATTAGAAAAGTGTGGTATGGAAACCTACGAACACGATGAATTTAAACAAGTCGAGATGGTTTCAGGGAAAAAACAAGCAGTGGGACCTAGCGTTGATAATATTTTATAGACTTGGGAGTGTGTACTACTAGGTTGAAGGCGTATGTCACTTCCCTAGGGACTTATGATCTAATCATTGGGATGAACTGGTTAGAATCCCATCGAGCTATGGTATATTGTTTTGTGAAGAGGGGTGCTTTCTATTGATAATGAAGTAAGGTCAGTAGAGATCCATGGTAGACTAAGGAAGGTGTCTGTATGATTTATCTTGAAAATGAAGGTTAAATATTGCATGAGGAAAGGTTGTCAATTATATGTAGTGGAAGAAGTCAATGAGGGGAAAGGAACCTCTATGGATCAATATCCAATTTTTTCAGAATTTAAGGATGTTTTTATGAAAGAGTTGTCAAGGTTACCTCCTTAGAGGGAGTTGGATTTTACCATCGAGCTAAAGCCTGGTGCAGAGCCAATTTCCAAGACATCGTATAGGATGTCGGCTCCAAAACTTTGTGAGTTGTAGATGCATTTAAAGGAACTCCTTGACTTGGGGATGATAAGTGCCAATGTTTCACCTTGGGGTGCACCAATAATATTTGTCAAAAAGAAGGAAGATTCCTTATGACTATGTAAGGATTACAGGTACTTGAACCGTGCTACAGTTCATAAGAATAGATACCCAATACCACATATAAATGATCTATTTGATCAGATGAAGGGAGCAATATTTTTCTCAAAAATTGACCTGCGATCAAGGCATCACAACTTAAGGATTAAGGAAGGAGATATTCCTAAAACTATCTTTCGAACTCAGTTCAGGCATTACAAGTTCATTGTAGTACATTTTGGTTTGACCAATGCACCAAAAATTTTCATGAGCCTCATGAATGGTGAAAATATGAAGCTACTTAGATCTCTTTGTACAAATCTTTCTTGATGATATTATCATTTATTCCAAGAACGAAAGATAACATGAGGAAAACTTGTGAGTGGTGTTGTTATGCATTAGAGAGAACAAGTTGTATGGAAAGTTGTCAAAGTCCTCTTTCTTCTAGAAAGAGATTCATTATTTGGTCTTGTCATTTTGGGTGAAGTGATTTCAATGGAACAGGAAAAGGTGAAGGCCATAATGGATTGGCCAGTGTTGAGGAATGCTCAAGAGGTGAGAAGATTTATGGGGCTAGTTGGTTATTATCGAATGTTTGTGCAAGGATTCTCGAAGATTGCAAAACCCATCATCACCTTGCAGTGCAAGGGGGTTAGGTATGAGTGGATATATGAGTGTGATATTGCATTCATTGAATTTAAGAGGTTACTAACCAGTGCACCAATTCTACGAGTGCTGGATATGGAAAAAAGACTTCACAGTCGACACAGATGCCTCAAAGCAAGGATTGGGGGCCGTGCTAATGCAAGATGGGAGAGTGATAGCATATGAATCAATAAATATTAACCAACATGAGGAGCTATATGCTACTCATGATTTAGATTTGGCAGCTATAATTCTAGCTCTGCAACTTTGGAGGAATTATCTAGTGGGGTGAATCTTTGAGCTCAAAATATACCATGAAAGCTTAAAGCATCTCATAACTCAAAGGGATCTCAATTCCAGGAAGAGGCAATGGAGTGAGTTTATGAGTGAGTACGATTTTGTAAGTATACATCAAGGGAAAGAAAAATGTGGTTGTAGATGCCCTGAGAAGGAGACCACGTATCTTCTCCTTGGTGCCTTTAAAAGTTAATCTGAGGGAGCAAGTGTCAGGGTAACTTCTTCGAGCTAGTTGGTATTTAAAGGTTACTTCAACCCTATAGAGTGGGAGGCAGTTAGAGCCAAAGTATGAAGGATATATCCTTGAATAATATGGATTGTTAAGATATCAAAGAAGGATATACATCACCGAGGGTGGTGATATTTGAAGAATCATACTCAAGGAGGCCCATAGAGCACTTTACTATGTGCATCTGGGTGTGAAGAAAAAGTACACAGAAATGAAGAAGATTTCTTCTGGGTAGGCATGAAGCATGATGTAGTCCATTTCATCGCTAAGTTCCTTGAGTGTCAGCAAGTGAAGTGTCATAGACCTTAAATTCCAAAAATAAAAATAAAAATTGTTATATCATTTATTCAATGATAACAATCTATTTTACTTACCTTCCTCCATAACTTCTCTCCATCTAAGTTATATTTATTATATACTAATTGTGATTTGAGAAACTCCATACTTAACAATATGTTTTGAGGTTATCCTAAGTCCTATTCCATACGACTTCGTAATATGATAACCTACATATACATATACACTAAGTTTTCATATTTTAAGGTTATTCCTATTTCGAATTGAGGGAATGTATATATATATATATATATATTTGAAGTTTGTTTTATATGATCCTTGCTAATTTTCCTCATATAATTGTCACCCCAAGGTATTTCATTGTCGCATCACACATTACTTTTCACATGTATTAATTTGGGTTTATTTGGGCGTTGAATATTAATACATAGCATTTATATTAATAGTGGATTTGATATGCGGTAACACCAACTCTATCGTATCATGCAGTGGATAATATTTGGCATAAAATGATTTGTCGTATCGTGCTACGAGGTGATTAAACTTGTATTGGTACCATCATTAATTTAATTCCCACCAACTTCTCATCGTTAGCTAGCATGTCCTATGATCTTGCATGCACCACCTGTAGTTACCATCTCAAGATGATATTTTCTCGACGTTTGTCTTGAGGATGTACACACATAGGGTCCTTGTTGTTCCAAGTTTTAGGGTTTTGGTTCGGAGCCTTAACCCTTCTGACATTTCCCCGGTTTGGCTCATTTCACACTTCATGGATTTTGTTTCTCTGCTCTATGTTTTACTCTGAGAATTTTTCGTAATGTTGAGTGGTTTCACTATGTGATTACTCAACATTCATAGCATTGTCAAGTTTCTTATGGTTGCGTCATCACGAAACTGGTAAGAGTTTTAACGACCTCTTCACTTTCTTGTTTCTATGTAAGTTGTGTTTAATCAAGCCATTAGCTCGCGGTGGTGGTAATTGTTAGGTTGTTGGATATTTCTAAATGTCGCTACGATATTTTCCATTACAAAATTCTTACTTCATTGTGTAATTATGTTATATAAAGATTATGGTTATACTCTGGTTGCGATAATCTTTCACTTCCAGTTTTTCCCTGGTCCAAAGGGTCTTACCCCTAGAATCGTTATTCTATGGGGGTTTATGGTTTGAAGAACCTGTTTAATTCATTTATGAGATTTGAACCCAATTAGGACTCATGTTTAAAATATAATATTGGTTTCACATAGAGTCGATTTATTTCTAGTTTTACTTTATAATAATTTTTCTTTGTAAATTCTTGATACCTTTATTCTCGGGTAAATGACTAATGATGGGCACTGTTTATTGTATGCAAGGGTACCCATTATCAATTCAAATCCTTATACATTCAAGTGGATTTCAAGTGATGGACAAAGATACCAAATACTCGATATACCTACGGTAAGTTGATCTATTAATTGTATAAATACTTGTATTGTTTTAAATAACTTTGTACTGCATCCTAACTTGTTTACTATTTTATGTACATGTAACATGGAGGTTGGTACCATGGAGATGCAGGAATACCTTTTCTCAGAATGGTATTCAGGTTCCAAACCTTAACTACTTCCGAGTTTGGAACCACATTTTAGATTGTTCTAAATAAAATTGTATAATCTTTCATGGAAGTGAGTAACTCATATCTATTGTTTACACATTTCATAATTTTGTAATACCCTAGTTATTGTTTTCTTTCATTTATATATAGTCATTATTTAAGTTCCTACTCCTCTTTACAGGTATTTCCCTTGTGGAATATACACAGTCGTTGTAATGATTACCTTTCACATATATGCAAGTGTACTCTGTAATGATTCCTTTCGATTTCATGCATGATTCAATATGTTTAAACCTTGTAATGAATTCCTTTCGAACATATGCATAGAACATTTTATTAAAACCCTTTACTAATTCCTTTCGGATTTATGGATGGTATAATATGCTAACTCTATAACCATTTCCCTTTTGGATATATGCATAGTGCAATTTGTAAATGTTAACTCTATTAAAATTCTCCTTTTTGGATACATGCATAATGTAAAATGTTATTTATGTAACTATTTTCCTTTTTGGATACATGCATAGTGTAATCTGTAAATTTTGTAACAATTCTCCTTTTCGGATACATGCATGATGTAATTTGTGAATGTTAACTCAGTAACTATTTTTCCCTTTGGTTGTATGCATTGTAATTGTTGAGACTTTGTTTCTCTTCCTTGCAAGTCTCTTATATAAATAAAACTCTTTTTAATAATTTGTTTATACCTACTAGTTTTATTACTTTATTACTGATATTATGACTCTATTCAAAGATCTAGAATTTGAATAGCTATTGCTTTCTTTCACAGTTTTCCTACCTAAACTCAAGATATACATCGATCCTCTTTTGATAATGCACTTATTTTATAACATTGTTACAATTTATTTATACCAAGATTTTAGATAGATTAATGCACAATAAAAACATAGTAAGATTTAAATTGACATATTCATAACAATAATAAACCCTGGAACTTTAGGGAAGCCACACGTTGAAGTCCCTGTTCCTCTGAACCTTAGACTAGATTCTTTGTCACCTCTATCACCCTCGAGCTAAGTTTAGAATCCAAGGGAGTTTCTTATGTGGCCACTTGCAGAATTATGAGCTCTAGTGCTATGAGTAATCTTTGTAAAAGTTTTGTTGTGTCAAGTAGGTTTGCGCATAGTCTTTCTCAATCTATCAAATTCGTCTCTCTTCGAAATTGACTCCCATTCCCTTGTCATGAATTGTTTTTATTTTTCCTAGGACTTGTGACACTTGTCTTGAGCCTCTTGCTTACTGACCACTTGTCTGATTCAACTTTACACATGTTCCTATAAATATGGAATGTGTCTTTTTGATGTTAATTTAACTCTACAACTTGTCTCAGTCTGTTGCCGCTTGGCCAACCCCTTTGGATTCCCAAATCCATCTTTTAACAGATGCTTCAATGTGTGCCCCTTTTTCCACATGTATTTATTTCATAAAAATAATAAGGTTTTACAATTCGATTTTGGTCAATCGACCAATTTGTCTTTTTGGAAAGATAATTAAAATTCTAACTTAAAAACAATAATAGAAATAATAATTAAAATTCTAAGTTGTGGGATCACATACACCCCCCCTTATAACTTATCGTTGTCCTCGGTGATAACTAATTCTCATCAATACCATTTTGGAACAGTAATGGATATGCTTCTTGCATATTTCTTTCCATTTCCCAAGTAGCCTCTTCTAGACTAAGGTACTTCCATATCACCTTTACCTATCCTACAGATCAATTCCAGAGTGTAAGTTCTCTCTTGTTGAGAATACGATCCAACTCTACTGGGAACTCGCCCACGGGTTCCACCTGTATCATTTTCCAATCAACAACATTAGTAGGGTCATGTATATACTTTTTCAATAATGAAACATAAAACACATCAGGTACTTTTACTGTAGGTGGAAGTTCAAGTTGATAATATACAGGTCCTATTCGAGAAAGTATCTTGAATGGGCCATAATACCTAGGTGCTAACTTAGTATACATGCCCAGTTGTAAAGAACGTTTTTTTATGTTTAACTCTAATATACACATGATATCCAACATCAAACTCTCTTGGAGTCCTTTTTGCATCAACGTAACTTTTTTTCCTGTCAGCCTGAGCTACATTCAGGTTCTGTTGTACCTGTTTCACTACTAGTTCCATTTATTTTAACATATCTGGTCCTATCATCAATCTATTTATAGGATTACTCCATGAAACATGTGTATTATATTTTTTGCCATATAAAATTTCAAAAGGACTAAGTTTTGTTGAAGCTTGATAATGATTATTATAAGCAAACTCAACTAAGTACAAATATTCTTCCCATTTACTAGGTCTATCCATAACTTACATTCTAAGCATGTCTTCAAGAATCTAGTTAGTTCTTTTAGTCTTCCCATCTATTTGTGGATTATAAGCAGTACTGAAACTCAATTGGGTATCTAACCCTTTAAATAAAGCCTTCCAAAAATTTATGGTAAACTTAATATCTCTATCAAATATTATAACTTTAGGGATTCAATGTTACCTAAATATTTCCTTCATGAATATTTCTGCTATATTAATAGCCTCGCAGGTTGATTTCACAGGTATAAAATGTGCTTCCTTACTTAGTTTATCAACCACAACCATAATTGAGTCATTTTGTTTACTACTTCTAGGCAATCCCATAATAAAATCCATACTTATCACTTCACATTTTCATTCCAGAATGGGTAAAGGTTGTAGTAGTCCAGTTGGGTGTTGGTGTTCAACCTTAAATTGTTGACACTCTAAACATCTAGCTAGATATTCACATGTTTCACCTTTCATATTTGGCCAATAGAATTCTTTTCTCAACATAGTAATCAATTTTTGGTAACCTGGATGTCCAGAATATGGTTTCTTATGAAGTTCGTCTAGAATTAACAACTTAATTCAATTAGATTCCGGTACATATAATCTTTTTTTATACATTAACAGTCCACTTTTCGAGAATCTAAAGTTTGATTCTTTTATTCCTGTTGAATTATCAATAATCTTTAACTTAGTAATTTGATAGTCTGGGTCTTTTTCAACTGCTATCCTTACCCTTTCTTCTAAATATGTTTCGTAATTACTTCTAGTAACTGTATAGATCATATTTTCATGTCTACTTAATGCACCTGGCAGCTTATTTTTTTTCCCATTTATGTGTTTTATATCAAAATCATACTCTCTTAAGAAGGTTAACCATCTTGTTTGGCAAGAATTTAAATTTTGTTTATGAAACAAATATTTTTGAGCGATGTTATTTGTGAATAGTAAAAGGTTTTGACCTACTAGATAGTGCTGCCACATCTTTAATGCAAGTATTATTATAGCCAATTCCCAGTCATGTGTTACATATTTTTCTTCATGTTTCTTTAATTTCCGAGATTCATAAGCTATTACATGGTTTTCTTGTATTAACACACCACCAAGCCCTTCGCGGCATGTATCCGTACACACTACAAATTCCTTATCTACATATGCCAATTTTAATATAGGAGTTGTAGTTAAGTGTCGTCTTAATTTATTAAAATTGTATTGACATTTCTCGGACCAAATGAACTTGGTTCCTTTCTTTTGTAATGAGGTTATAAGATATGAAATCTTAGAAAACCCTTCTATAAACTTCTAGTAATAGCGAGTTATACCCATAAAGGATCTTATGTACGAAACATCCTTAGGTTCTAGCCAATTCATTATAGACTTTATTTTTTCCGGGTCTACAACTATACCTTCTTTGGAAATCATATGTCCCAAAAACTGAATTTGATCTTTATAAAACTCACACTTACTTTGTTTTGCATACAATTTTTATTTCCTTAGTATTTGTAATACTATTGTTAAATGTTCTTCATGCTCTTTTTCATCGTTTGAATAGATGCGTATATCGTCTATAAAGACGATCACAAATTTATCTAGACATTTTCCCAAAATATTGTTCATCAAGCACATGAATGCGGTCGGGGCATTAGACAACCCAAAAGGTATTACAACAATTTTGTGATGTCTGTACCTTGTTCTAAAAGTTGTTTTATAAATATGTTCATCCTTTATCCTAACTTTATGATAACTAGAACGTAAGTCAATCTTAGAAAAGATTGTAGCTTCTCGTACTTGATCAAACAGATCATCGATATGAGGTAATGGGTATCTATTTTTAATGGTCATTTTATTAAGTTGTATATAATCAATACAAAGACGTAAGGTTCCATCTTTCTTTCTAACAAAAAGTGTTGGTTCTCCCCATGGAGACACACTTGGTTGGATATATTCTTTATCTATCAATTCTTGCAACTGAATTTTTAATTCATTTAACTCTAGAATATTCATCTTATAAGGAGATTTTGAAGTAGGTATTGCTCCAAGTATTAGGTCTATGGAGAAATCTATTTCTGTCTTAGGAGGTGTTTCGGGAATATCCTGGAATACATCCTGAAATTCCTGTAATACGAGAAAGTTATCTATCTCATTTTTACTTTCCTCTTTTTCATTATAATTTATGTGTACAAGTATTTTACACCCTTTTTGAGTGCATATTTTAACTTGTAAGGATGTTATTTCTCTAATACTAACAGGTCTTGATACTCATTTAATGTGTATAATATTACCCCTCTCATCTACGCAGGTAAATGATTTATTGTAAAAATATAAGACGACTTTAAAATTTTCCAGTCGATCCATACCGATTAGCACATCATAAGAACCTAAATGTAATATGTTTAAATATATCTGTTTTCTAAATTCATTCATACAAATTTCACAGTTTTTAACAACATTTGTAAGTATCCCTTTTGTTCCTATAGCTAGTTGTACTAACCAAGATATTTCTAACTTTTCTTTACGTAACTTACATATTTCTACAACTCTTGGCGAAATATAACTCAAACTAGCACCTGGATCAATTAAAACAATAACTGGTTGATTATGTATCATACCTTCAATTTCTACCATTGAAGTTTGATGATCTGCATGTCAATTTTCCAAGGATGCGATGATTTTTGGTGTAGACCTTGCCAGCTCACCTACTGTAGTTGCTTCCTGTATTGTTTTCACATTGTTATTGCCCTTCTTCCCGAGAGGACAATATTTATAATAATGAGGACCACTGCATTCCCAACATTTTATTGTCTCTTTTTGGGCAACTTCTTTATTGGAGAAGGTTGGGGGTTTGGTAGCCCTATTTTCATGATGATTGAAAGGTTTACTAACTCTAAAATTATTACCTCCTTGGATTCTCTTATCAACATTCTTGTTAGAGTAATCTCCCCCATTCTTCTTAGGGTCAAAACTCTCAACCTTTTTCCCATTCCAATTCCTTGAATTCACATTTCTATTTTTATACTGCTCAAAACAGAGTTTGGCTTTCCTCATGGTTTCTTCCAAAGTTTTTGGGTTATCAAACTCAATTCGATCTTTCTAAGAACTATGTAAGTAACTCAAGAATCATTGAATCTTTGGTTTTTCATCCACAATATAAGGTACATGATGCAACAAACTCATGAACTTACTACATAAATCTTTCATTTTAAGATTTCCCAGTTTCAGTTCATATAACTCCTTGTCTTTACCCTCATAATATTGTTCAGACATGTATTGTTTCTTAAAATATCTCTTAAACTTTTTCCAAGTTATTTTTCTTTTCTTAATACTTTTCACTCTTTTTATATCCTTCCACCATATGTCTTCTTTTTCTGTTAGATTGTAAATAGCCATCTCAACTTTAATCTCACTTGAATAATTGTATATTTGAAAATATTTTTGTATACCAGAGAGCCATGCTTTTGCCTCTTCACCAGTCCCCACTTACCCATATAAGGTTGGTGATTTAATCTTCTTAAATGCTCCCATGACTTCATCATGTTGCTTAGGTTTATTTTTGGTTCTATGTTTTGGACTAAAACGAATTTTGATAGATATTTTTGCGTCTTTCGTATCCTTGTATACTGACTCTATTTCAGATTCAGGATACTCCAATTTTCTTGCTTTCTTCTTTGGTTGGGATATTTTAGAATTTTTATAATTATGTCCCTTATTTTTTCAGCATTTTGATTGCATAATTTCTCTAGCAAAATTGCATTTACTTCCTCTTGAGTCTTTAGAATCCTTTTGTTATATGCTCTTACTATTTTTAGTTCTTCTCTCAGATCTGTTACTGTCTTTATAATTTTTGAATGCCTGTCATTATTCAGATTCACCCAGATATGTCCATTACCTACATTCCCTTGTCCAAGATTCTCTTGATGATGTTATTATCCTTGAGCCTCAAGTACTTCTGTCATTTTCCTGCAAAATCAATTTATTTTTCTTCCTAGAGGTAAGAAGAAAATATAGATTTTTGTTGTGATAAATCCCATAAAAAGGCCAAGTGTTGTAACCTACAACTATGATACCATTATGTCACAGACCTTAAATTCCAAAACTAAAATAAAAAAACTATTATATCATTTATTCAACTATAATAATCTATTTTACTTACCTTCCTCCATAACTTCTTGCCATCTAAGTTATATTTATTCTATACTAATTGTGAGTTGAGAAAATCCATAATTGACAATATTTTTGAGGTTATCCTATGTCTTATTCCATAAGACTTGGTAAAATGATAACCTACATATACATATATGCTAAGTTTTCATATTCTAAGGTTATTCCTATTTTGAATTGAGGGAAAGTTTTATGCTCTCTCTCTCTCTCTCTCTCTCTNTGCGTGTGCGTGTGCGTGTGTGTGTGTGTGTGTGTGTGTGTCACGATGCTCATTTATTTGTAATACCTTCTTATGGTTAACATTGATATTCGATACAAGTTCCTTGTTATCCTAGTGTTTGAAATTTGTATTATATGATCCTTGCTAATCATCCTCATATAATTGTCACCCCAAGGTATTTCATTGTTGCGTCACACATTACTTTTCACATGTATTAATTTGGGTTTGTTTGGATGTTGGATCTTAATACACAACATATATATTGATATGGGATTTTATATGCGTTAACACCAACTCTATCGTATTGTGCAATGGATAACATTTGGAATAAAAGGATTTGTCGTATCGTGCAACGAGGTGATTAAACCTGTATTGGTACCATCCTTAATTTAATTCACACCAACTTCTCATCGTTAGTGAGCATATCCTACAATCTTGCATGCACAACCTATAGTTACCATCTTGAGACGATATTTTCTCAACGCTTGTCCTTAGGATGTACACCCGTAGGGTCCTTGTTGTTCCAAGTGTCATGGTTTTGGGTCGGAGCCATAACCCTTTTGACCTTTCCCGGGTTTGGCTCATTTCACACTTCATGGTTTTTGTTTCTCTGCATTTGTGTTTTAGTCTGAGAAGTTTTCATAGTGTTGAGTGGTTTCACTTTGTGAGTACTCAACGTTCATAGCGTTGTCAGGTTGCTTATGGTTGCGTCGTCACAGAACTAGTATGTCATAATGTAATGAACCCCAACATTTGCTACATAATTTTTTTTGAAGGGGGAATAACTTTAGTCTTATTGTCAATGACAATATATACTTGACCAATGTTTCTCAACCATTCATTAGCCGACTCATTACTTTGATTTCAACTTAATTTTTTTTAATAAGGATATCATTAAGAGGAATAATACTTTAACCATAACGATATCTTCTCATACCATTTTTATGCTATTCTTGTAGTGCATAAATGTTCTTCCCATATTAAATTATTTATAAACTTACTCAAGAAGAAATACTTAAAACTCAATCAAGAACACATAAGGCTATTTTTCCAAGGGTCATGTTCATGGAACAACACGTTGAGATATCGTAGTTAATATTAGGATTATCCCAACTCATGTGACAACCCATGTCTGACGAAAATCCCTATGTTTACATCACCCAATGATGCAAGGGATGAGGTGACTCTTAATGATCAAATGGATGACAACTAAAACATATACTAGGAATTCAATGAAGTTGATGTTGTTCTATAAACGCATTAAAGGTGTATCATAAGAACATAATACACAATCTACTTACCATGTACCCATGATATTTGACGCTTTAGGGACATACGCAATGCAAGCCCTCCACTTCACGGATTTCACATGGCAACTGGGGAGGCGTACTTTGTCATTATTCCACTCAGTATGAGCAATGGGCTTGAGGGAACATAACACTTACTGGACTAGACCTACTTACATTATTTCACTAAACTTTCCTCCATATCACTATTTCCTTGTAACTTGGTTTCTCTATAGAACAAAGGAATTAGAGTCCTTCCTCTGGGCATAGATAGACGAAGCAATGAGCCATGGTGACTGTAAGAGTTTCCATTCTTCAAAGAACAAGGTAAGACTTCTGAGCGTTAATATTTTGTTCGAATAATAATTCTGGGTAGAATTTTCGTCTTCTCTGTTAGGATTATTCAATCTATTTCATTTTTCTCTCTGAATCATTGAGCTCCAATTAATAATTAATTTATGTAACTTACCTTCAAGGATGAGTAGAGAAATTTAGTCCAATGACACATCTAGGGGTTCTTCATCATGCACTAGATTTATCATTTAAGGAAGGTGGATCCTTAGTCTAGAACCCATCACCATGACATTAAGAAAAATCACCATTGTTTGTGTGAATGATGGTCATGGGTCATTTGTAAGGTGAGACACTTCTAGTTTTCAACCCTCTCCACATAGTAGCACATGAGTTGTAATTTGGAAATGATCATCTTGGGAGGAACTTATAGAAAAAAGCATTTCCCATTCTTCTTGGAGGCTTAGTGTTTGTTTGTGGCTCCATAATATGGTTTACCTCTTCATATAATTTTTCTTGCAAATTCAAGAAAACTTTTGTTCATAAAAATGTGGTAAACACAACAAGTTGGCGTGAGCATTGGACTGATGCTATTTGTAAGGATTTTGTTTTTTAGTTTACTATCATTTACACTCAATTATAGATGAGGAGTAGTTGTTGGCCATGCTCATTTGGGAAAGAATCTATGAAACAACCTTTTTCAATTATACTTAGGAGGTTTAGGGCTAATTTTGGCTACCTAAGAGGGCTTGTGTCATGGAACTGCAATTGGTGTAGAATTTTTCACTGCATTAACTTTTTCACCCAATTCATTCTGGCACATGTGGTAATGTGCATTGCCTTGCCTCAGTTGTAGTGGCTTGGCCAACCTGCACCTACTACAACTAGAATATGTCTCTTCACCTAAAGTTTACCCATAACTACACCTCAGGATGCAATTCTTAGATGAAGCAAGTCCTACTCAACTTAAGATTATCAAGAAAGCACAGTAGGCTAATGTCTAACCATGGCCTAAAACATTTATGTAGAAATACTACACTTATCCAATATTACACTTAGAAAAGAAGAAAAACATTCAAACACATAGAACATTTGCACAAGTACACAACATATGGGGATAGGTGGAATCCAAGCTAGGTTCCTAACACCCTCATTCCATATATAAGAATGTTGCATATAATACAATACAATGGGGAGTTTGCAAACTCTACCCATGTCTCAATTACAAGAATAAAAATTAGTCAAGGAAAAACAACTTCATGCCCAAAACTAGCCCAACGATCTTGTACAAACTAACCCAGGATTTTTCGTAAGTCTGCCTCCTACAACCTTGTTCCATTCTATGTCTCATGAAGATAACACAAGCCACCCCATTACAACCCTTCTTGGGAAAATTGCAGAAATCCTTGCCTTCTCCTTGAAATAACTTCTTGCTTCCACTTCTTATTTATTTAATTATCCTCCTTGGATGATCCTTATCTCCATAAGGTGTCCACTACTTATATGTACCATACCCATCACTTGGAAAGTCACATTTCATGAAGTGAACCCAAGCCTCCTCAAGATAAATGATTCCAATGAACCATTTTGTTGTGCTAAGTCAACGTCATAGACATCTAGATCCTTCCTAGTCATCTATTTACCCAGGTTATTTGCACCCAAGTCTCCCTAGTCACCAAGTCGTTTCAAACATGTCAAGGTCATATATCCTTATGAAACCCTTTCTGCATGAAAGGTACCCAAGTGTGCTCAAAGAACCCAATGAAGAAATTCCAAAGGAATGCATGCCCAAGGGATTATGTCCAACAAGTCTGTTCCATGATAAAA
>SNQJ01S0019244.1:6082-29999 GCA_010110895.2 Picea sitchensis | reverse complement strand
AAGATCATTCAACAACTACATTAATACCCCATTTCAGTAGATAATTTTGATTGGAAGAATGATTTTATATGGTATCATGATCACATATATTTATGTAAGAATAACAAACTCAAATAGAAGGTCCTTCTGGAATTACACACTTTGCCTATAGGGGGACATTCAGGATTCTTGACAACATACCGTAGGATCAAGAAGGATTTTTCTGGGAAGGTCTTAAAAATGATGTTCAAAATTTTGTGTCTGAATGTTTGGTCTACCAACAGAATAAGGGAGAGATAATCAAGACTCCAGGTATCCTACAACCATTAACCATACCAAGCCAACATTGGGAACAAGTTTCAATGGATCTTATTACAGGTTTACTAAAATCAGAAGGAAATACCTTCATCATGGTAGTAGTGGATCGACTAACAAAGTATGCCCATTTTTCTCTCTTTCCCATTGTTGGACTGTGGGTTGTCATTGATGTCAACAAGCTGTGGTTGTCATTGATGTCAAAATATGTGATGGGTGTATTTGGAGAATTCTCCAAAGTGGTCCCCTTATGGATTATATTTAAGCATGGCCCTCACAAGAAGATGCTTTGAAGAAGTCTACAAGAATCCCCATACGTGTGGTCATGAATTCAAAAGTTGTTTGAGGAATAAGGAAATGATGTACAATGTAAATACATGTAACACAGTCATAGATGGATAGTCATTGTTGTGTTGTTTCTGGTGATAGGTAGTACACCATGTGGTTCCTCACGGTGGAGGAGTTATGAGGTCATGAAGTTGGAAGCCCCAAATATGGGTTATGAGGCCTCTAGTTGGTTACAAGACAATTAATGAAAGGGTTAAGAGGTTGTAACAAGAAACCCCTAAAGTAAGGAAAGAAGTTACCTAGAAAAATTATGAATACCCACCAAGGAGTCTTTTATATGTGCAATTCACACACATCTCTATTGATTATCTATATTGTGAATAACTTTTGGTCTATTGGCTAATCTAAGATTGAGTATGAGGTAGCAAGTCTGACGGTGCAAAAGAAGGTCGAAGGTAAGAGTCTTGGAGTTGACGAAATTGTGGGTAACTCTAGTTTCCGAGGTATCTACAGGTTGCAGGTCAGAAGGGAGTAAATGTATGCGGGTGGTAGTGGATAAAAGAGTGGATATCTATGGGTAGTAGTGAAGGAAGTCACGGATCTGTGAAAATATTGTGAGAGGGTGTGAAGAGATTCTTGTACCAGATTGTTGATGCATAGGTTGGTTTAGTTATCTATTGTATGATATAAAAAAGTGTCTACAGGATCATAGGTATGTTTTTTATGTGTGTTTATCATGGATGTGTTGATTATTGCAGTGTCATGAGACATCCTCCAGGGTACGTTCTCCTTTGTGGCTAAGTTGAGTTGACCTCTGAGAGATGCCAGTGTTGGGTATCCCATGTGATGGGTTATTGTTCTCCTCTGTGTGAGATTTGATTCATCCCCCAGTGGTTGGGTGTGCCCATGTGATGGGTGTATCGTTCTCCTTTGTGTGAGAGTTGAGATGATGTGGTACTCCAGATGATTCTCCTGTGGACTCAATTTAGATAGAGATCTGTTGAGTATGACGTCCCTGTGGTTGAGCATAGGTGGATGTGTCCCTAGTGGTTGAGCACTAGTGGACGTGTGTATCCCTTGATATATTGTCTAAGTGTAATATTTACTTGTAACCATAATTGTGATGTAAAGGGTACAAGTCGACCCCACCATATGTGAAAGACAATTAAGGTTTTTTGTAATAATTTATTGTATTTCTAAGTTATTGAGCTCAGCCATGTTTTTTGAATAGACACACCTTTTTGTGTGTTTGGTCTAGTATAAATAAAGGTGATTTCCCCATTGAGGAAACACACTCACACATGTAATTTCATTATTTTAGCAAGTACATTTTAGGGCTGAAGTGCACACCTCTCTTGGGTACTAGTTTCAAGGTGGTAGAGCACCCTCTTGTGTGCATTAAGGTTTTATGGTTGGGGGATCTTATTTTGAGAATATAGAAAATTATTTTTGGGTTTTCTTCCCTTGATTAGAAGGGTTTCCCAGGATATTTCTTGTGCATGGTATTTCCTGTTATGATCTTGGTTATTACAACACTTGTGTATAGTGTAGCTGCGTTTGTTTATGGTTCAACTACATGCTAAATGAAATAAACCTCATGCTTGAGCCTAGAATGGATAAAATTCAACATGGTGTCAAAGCATAGGTCTTGAAGAACCCATTGCACAAGCCTTAATCAAGCCGTCCTCTCTCTTCTGCACAACCATACGACCCTCCTAGGGTTTCCAGAGAAAGGTACGAACCTCTCATTTTTGGGTGCTTCAACACTTTATGCTTGAGCGTTGGGGATACAAATTTAATAGGAGTGTACAAAATCCTTCAGCGCACCTCCAAAACCTTCAGATTGCATTTCCAAGAATTTTGGATTTTTTTCCCTAGAGTTTCTAGGGTTCTTCAATTTTTCTGCACAATTTTGTTTTTAGGGTTTCTGTAGCTCATTGAGAGTTTTTTCAAGATTACCAGTATTATTCTGATTTTCAAGGCTTATTGTTGACAGTCATAATCCCAATGAAACCTAATATTTCTAGCCTAGCCTAGCCGTTATGTTTTCTAGCCCAGTTGCTAAGGGTTTGTGGAAGAATCTGCAAACCATGAAGAATAGAACCTTGGTGGAAGATAGGCTTAATGGATCAAGAAACTTCAGTTCCTAGAAGTCAAGAATTCAAATCAACCTTGAATAGGATGACCTATTGAATGTGATACAGACAGCTTTACCAGAGACATCCATTGAGGAAGAGAAGGAAGAAAGGAAGGAAGATGATGTCAAGGCAAGGAAGATAATCATCTACTCAGGAAGAGATCATCTCTTACCTCGTATTCTCAAACTGAATACAACTTCTAAAATGTACGAAGCATTGAAGAATATGTTTGAGAGTAACAACACCCTTAGAGCTCTTATATTGAAGGGAAAGCTTCAAAATATCAATATGAAAAAAGATGACACTGTTGCTACCTTCTTCATGAATATTTTAGAGATCATAGATAAGATAGGTTCCATTGGAGAAATCATATAAGATAGAGAACTTGTCTTAACCACTCTCAATGCTCTTCCAAGACATTGGGAACCATTTCTTCAAAGTATCTGTGGTAGAGAACAACTACTTACTTTTGATCGTCTATGTAAAGACTACACCCATGAAGAAATCAGACTTATAGCTAGAGGAGTGGAAGACTCCCCTCATTATGAAAATCATGCTCTTTCCTTTTATAGAAAGAAAGGAGGAAGAAATAGAAGAAACTTCACCCAAGCATTCAAAGATGAGAAGACTTCATCAACTTCAAGGTATGATCCTAGAAAAGACATATCAACAATCTAGTGTTTCAGATGTGACAAGTATGGACACTATGCGAGAAATTTCCCTACCAAAAGAGAGGAAGACAACATGCCTCCACTGCTGACATTGATCCAGACCCACCTCAGAAAGATGAATATATGAAAGATGAGGCTTTCTTCTTCTAAGATTTCTCAGGAAGACCAAAAGAAAGATTAATCATAACTGTAGATTAAGGTAAGTATTGTACTACATTCCTTATTTGATTTCTTTATTACCCTATAGTTGATTTCATTTTGATAATGAAGGGTATTATCCCTGATGTGGGAGCCTCATGACTTGGACCATTATCCCTGGTACGAGAGTCCAAATTTTCTTGATTGGTTGTTATCCTAGTAAGGGAGGTCAACAAGATACTGTAGAGGAAGTAAAGGACCTGAGAATACATGGGATGTCTCCAAGATAGCAACACGGGAAAAGGATGATGTCACAAGTCATCCAAGACATATGTTTATCCTTTCAACTTCAGAGGGAGTCAAACTATTTGATAATAAGGAAGAGATAATACCTTCTCCCCTTCAGTTGTTCAAAGGTAGAAAACCATTGATCCAATTGATCCAATTGATCCAGTAGATCCAGTAGATGCTCCTTGAGACATTGCAGTTGGCCATAAAAGGATTTCCTGGGCTCGACAGACTCTGTAGGAGGTAGAGGGACATAAAGCTCCTTGAGGCACATTCTGAGAAATCCATAAACCATATAGGTTCTCAATATATCTTTCATCCATGAGCCACGTCATTGATACTGAGCCTTCTTTTCATGGAGAAGCAACAGGTCAACAAGTATGGCAAGATGCCATGACACAAGAGTATCAATCCATCATGAAGAATGATGTGTGGGATATTTTTCCAAGACCAGAAGGGAAGTCTGTAGTGACTTCCAAGTGGATCTATAAGATCAAGCATGCAGCTGATGGAATTATCGATAAGTACAAAGAAAGATTTGTAGCGAGATGATTCTCACAGGTGGAGGGAATTGATTATGAGGAGACATAATCAATTCCATTTGTACTATCATTGCACTAGATGCATATATGGGTTGGAAACTACATCAGATGGATGTAAAGATAACCTTTCTCAATGGTGAGATTGAGGAAGAAGTCTACATCGAGCAGCTAGAAGGATTCGTGATACATGAGCATAAATCTCATGTGTGCAGGTTGAAGAAATCCCTATATGGACTAAAGCAGACACCTTGTGCTTGGTACGAGAATATGGATGGATTATTTATGAGTTTGGGCTTCAAAAAGAGTGTTGTTGATCCAAACTTATATTATCACATTGTTGGTGATAAGTGCCTGATCTTGGTCATGTATGTGGATGATTTATTCCTCACTAGTTCAGAAAGACTTATTGTTGAATGGAAGCGAGTATTGACCTTTGAATTCGAGATGAAGGATCTTGGTATGATGCAATACTTCTTGGGACTATAAGTATGGCAAAGGACTGATCATATTTTCCCGAGTCAAGGAAAATATACAGTTGAGATTTTGAAGAAGTTCGATATGATAGACTGCAAATCCATGCCTACATCGATGGTGATGGATTTGAAGAAAATGAATGAGGCTTGTAATGATTCAAGTGAGATTGATCCACATTTATACCGAAAAATGATTGGATCATAAATGTATTTGGTTAACACTAGACCTGATATATGCTATGCAGTGAATGCACTTAGTCCATTTATGAGTCAGCCGATATAGTCTCACTGGATAACATCAAAGCATGTATTGATATATCTTCGAGGCACAATTGGATATGGCTTGAGATATGCCTTCGGTATAGACATGAGATTGCAGGGACATGTCGATGTAGATTAGGCATGGAGCACAGTGGACCGGAAGAGCACACATGGTTGTTGTTTTACCTTGGGGTTTCCCATGGCTTCCTGGTGCAGCAGGGAACATAGCTCTATGGCTTTGAGTACAACAGAAGCAGAGTATATAGTGTTGAGTGTGGCATTCTGCGAAGTAGTGTAGATTTACAAGATCCTTACAGATTTATTTGATCATGATATGGATTCTACCATTATTCATTGTGATAACCATAGCTCTATGAAGATCTCTGAGAATCATGTGTTTCACGATAAATCGAAACACATTGAGATAAAATATCAGTATATCAGAGACACGGTGCAGAGGAAATAAGTACACGTGCAATACCTTCCTACACATGAGAAGATTGCAGATATCTTCACCAAACCGCTTGCCAAGATGAAGTTTGAGTACTTTCGTGACATAATTGGCTTGGTGGAGAATGCCTCCCTAGCTGAGAGGGAGTGTTGATGATTGCAGCATTGTGAGACATCCTCCAGGATATGTTCTCCTCTGTGACTTAGTTGAGTCGACATATGAGAGAGCCTAGTGTTGGGTATTCCCATGTGATGGGGCATTGTTCTCCTCTGTGTGTGAGTCGAGTCACCCCCCTAGTGGTTGGGTGTTTCGATGTGATGGGTGTATCGTTCTCCTATGTGTGAGAGTTGAGGCAATGTGGTACTCCAGATGATTCTCTTGTGGACTTAGTTGAGATAGAGATCTGTTGAGTATGACGTCCTTGTGGCTGAGCACAAGTGGATGTGTCTCTTTTTGCTGAGCACTAGTGGACGTGTGGATCCCTTGCTATATTGTCTAAGTGTAATATTTACTTGTAACCCTAATTGTGATGTAAAGGGTACAAGTCGGCCCCACCATATGTGAAATATAATTAAGGTTAATTATAATAATTCTTTATATTTTTGAGTTATTGAGGTTGACCCTACTGTGCCAACAGACAGACCTTTTGTTGTGTCTAGTCTAGTATAAATAAAGGTGATTTCCCCATTGAGGAAACACACTCACACATGTAATTTGAGAATTTCAGCAATTACATTTTAGGGACGAAGTGCACTCCTCTCTTGGGCATTGGTTTCAAGGTGGTAGAGCACCCTCTTGTGTGCATTACGGTTTTATGGTTGGGGGATCTTCTCTTGAGAATATAGCAAAGGATAGTTGGGTTTTCTTCCCTTGAGTAAAAGGGTTTCCGAGGATATTTCTTTTGATATTGTGCATGGTATTTCCTCTTGTGATTTTAGTTATTGCAACACTTGTGTATGGTGTAGCTGCATTTGTTTATGGCTCAAGTACATGATAAATGAAATAAACCACATGACTGAGCCTAGCATAGTGAAAATTCAATATGATGATATGGCAATTCTCGAGGCATGTTTTGGAGGCCCTTTTTGGTTTATGGTTGCATATTGTTGAGATCCATGTTTTGGTGTCATTGATACATGCTTGAGACATATCCTTGGTACATTGTATATGGTTTTTATGGTTCATTGTTAAAAGAACATCTTTGTGATATTAGCATATATTTAAGACATATCTTATGGTATATGGTATGATGTATGCTTGAGGTAAATTATGGTACATGTTTTGGATAGTTGATGTTGATATGGTCCATATTAGTGGTAGTGACAATTTGGTATACATTTTTATTTCACGAAAATAGTACAGGGAAAGGAAAGGGGGTTGTAGCCTCCTCTTAGTTGGTGTTGGAGAACAGAGGGAGTTGGAGCTTCCTTCAGGTTGGATCTTGAGAATCAGTTGTAGCCAGAGAATTTAGGGAGTTGTAGCTTCCTTTAGGTAGATAATAACAAATTGCAACTCAGAAGTAGTTGAGTAGATAATAACAAATTTGAAAATCCAAGTAGAAGAAGACAAAAGGATTGAAGAAACAATCATAAAATAGTTAGAAGATAAGGAGAAGATGATTGAAAGCTTGGAAGCAGAAATAGTTACCATAAGAAAATATCTTCAGAAGAAATATATGTAGCATAATAGAACCAAAATACTGGATGAGATCATTATCACTCAAAGGCCATAATATGATAGGTCCGGGCTAGGATAAAAATAGATGTAGACTAAGAAAGGTTCAAGCTCCAAGAAAATAGAACGAGAATCAGAACAAAGAACCTATGCAGAAATAGTCAGAGGTAGTCAAGAAGAAAATCAAAGAGGAACTAGACCACCTAGAAGATTCAGAACATAGAACCAACAATCAACAACACCTCAATAAGGAGAATGCTTCAGAAAAGAAACACCATTCAAAATATCCCCTACATCAAGGTATCAAACTATTTTTCTTGGTTTATGCTATTCTTGTAACAATTTTGGTCATAAAGATTCAAACTGTAGAGCCTATGGCAATAACAAAAGAAACTATGAAGGATATTCAAACAATGGTTTTCCTAGAAAGTCACATGAAGAACAAAACATTAATCACAAAAATTTTGGTTCACTAAGTAATGAAGTAGAGTGCTACAAGTGTAACAATTTTGGACACATGGCCAAAGATTATAGACTGACTATTCCTCCTAGGGAACCAAATAAGAATATGAAATAGGAACCACAAATGATATGCAGAAGGAAGCCAGATCAATTCAAAAATGAAGAATGCTCACTTGATTTACAATATCAACACAAGAAAAGTGGGTGGTATGTTGACAACAGCTGTTTGAATCCTATGAAAGGTGGAAAGAACAGGTTTTGGACACTGAAGAAGGATCAAGATGGATCATTTTTGTTTGGAAATGATAACCCGACCAGAATTATAGGAAGAGGCATAGTCAAGATTGGAAGCAAAGATGATAAGAAATAAATCGTTATACTAGTAGAATATATGAAGCACAATCTTCTAATTCTAAGTCAAATGTTTGATCAATGAAACAAAATTTTGTTCGACTCAGAAAAATGTGATGTAAGAAAAAAAGGATTAGGAAAATTGGTGGCTATAGCTAGAAGAACCCCAAACAACATATATGTCCTAAATGAGATTGGAAGGGGAAAATGTTGCTTAGGAAAATAAAATCAAAGTTGGATTTGGCATAGAAGGATGGGTCACATAAACTTTGATAACCTTGTCAAAATTAGCAGAAAGGATGTAGTGAAATAAATTCCCACGATTTCAAAGCCAACAAATACTCTGCGTGCACATTGTATACAATGAAATAAAACTAGGACCAAGTTCAAATCAAAAGATTATTCCACGAAAAAACCATTAGATATTATACACATCGACTTATGTGGATCTACAAGAACAAAGAGATTAAATGGAGAACAAAATTTTATGCTATTAATTGATGACTACACAAGAATGATTATTTTAGAGGAAGAATTTAGAGACATTTGAATACTTCAAGATATACAAAGAGATGGATGAAACCGAGATGTATTTGAAAATAAATGTTTGAGATTAAAAAATGGAGGAAAATTTACATCAAATGAATTCATGGATTTCTATGGAAAACATGGAATAAAAAGACATTTCTCAGCAACGAGGACACCTCAGCAAAATGTAGTTGTTGAAAGAAAGAACAGAACAGTGCGGGAAATGGATAGAACCATGTTTAAAGATTCCAAGTTGAGTGGCATATTTTGGTAACAAGCAGTACATACAGTAGTTCACATCCTGAACAGAGGAATTCTCAGAAGCAACACTAATAAGACTCCCTATGAGTTATGGAAAGGAAGACCAAAAAATGTGAAGCATTTCATATTATTTGGAAGCAAATGTTATATCAAAATAAAAGATGCTAGACATAGAAATTTTGACTCTCGCGTTGATAAGGACATACTAGTTGGGTAGTCAAGCAAAACAAAAGCATATAAATGCTTCAGTCCAATGCTCAACAAAATCGTGGAAAGCATCAATGTCATGATTGATGAGACAGATGTATGGAAAGGAAAATAAGGAAGAAAATATTCAGAAGAGTGGGTTAATGATGAAGATCTAAAAGAAGAAGAAGTAGAAGAAGAAGAAGAAGAGAATCCAGAAAAAGAACAAGAGGAAGATGAACAACATATACCTCCTAAGACACCTATTCAATGAGTATAGAAAAATAATCCACCATAACATATTACTGGGAATAAATATGCAAGAGTTGAAACCCGAAGAAGAATACTTTCACCAGAACAACAACACCTAGCATTGTTATCTACAATTAAAGAAAGAATATTTGAAGAGGCCAACAAAGATGAAAATTGGATCAAGGCTATGGATGAAGAATTGCATCAGATAGAGAATAATGACACATGGGAACTGGTTCCAAGACAGAAGAACAAGAAAGTGATTAGTACAAAGTGGGTTTTTCGAAACATGAACAAGGATGGACATGTAACTAGAAACAAAAAAAGGTTAGTATGAAAAGGGTACACTCATATTGAAGGTATATAGTTTGAAGAAATCTTTTCCCCAATTATGAGGATGGAGGAAATCATATTTACCTTAGCCTATACATGTTAAAAAATAGTCAAGGTGTATCAAATGGATGTAAAATCAACCTTTCTAAATGGGGATTTAGAAGAAGAAGTCTATATCAAATAACCTAAAGGGTTTCTACTATCAAAAAAGAAAGATTATGTTTGTAGGTTGAAGAATGCACTATATGGACTCAAACAGGATCCCAGAGCATGGTATTTAGGATTGGATAGGTATATACATCAACAAGGATTCAGGAAGGGAAATGAAAACAACAATCCATACATAAAAGTGGATCGAGACAATATATTGATAATGGAATTTTATGTAGATGGAATTATCTTCATAAGTGATGATGGCACGTTGAGTCAGAAATTTTCCAAAGATATGCAAAATGAGTTTGAAATGTCTTTGCTCGATGAGTTCACTTTCCTTTTGGGATTACTGATATGTCAGCATGACAAAGGTATTTTCATCTCCCAAACTAATTACATTCAAGAAGTTATAAAGAAGTTTGGAATGGAAGATTGCAAACCCGTGAGTAATCCTATGTAGACCAGTTGCAAGTTGAGCAAGGATGATGTTGGCCCTTGACCAAGTCTGAGGATCCTTGGTCATGTTTGACCTATTTTTGGGACTTTGACAAGCTTTCAAAGACGAAGCGCAAGTCGAAGAAGATATCACGGGATCTAGACCCCTTTTTAGGGATTTTTGGGTTTTGGGCTTATGTAACGGGAATGGGGATGTCGACCCATGGGTTTACCCATGTTTAGGCCCATTTTGTAATGTATAAATAAGTACCTAGGAGATGTAAGAAAGGACAGTGTGCTAAGTGCTAAGTGTTAATTGCTACGTGCAAGTGGTAACTGTAATTGCTTCGTGCATATTGTGTGAGGCTTGCAGAGCTAAGTGCAAGTGATTGTAAGAGACTGTGGAAGGCTTTATGTTGTAACTCAAGGAAGGAGGATCTAGAAAGGTGCGCATATCTCCTTTCCTCTATGGAGTAAGATCTCAAGGCTCTGTGCATGTAGTTGATTGACCAAAGATAATAAAAGAGAAGAAGAGTTGGTGGACATAGCCCCAGGGTGGGGGTGAACCACGTATATCATGCGTTGTGGTTGCTATGTGCTTTATGGTTGTTCTATTGTCTATTTGATGTGTTGTATGCTTATAAGGATATAATATGGTAGCTTAGTACTAAATAATTTGAATGAATGCTAGATCTTATCTATGTTAACATGCTTATTACTTGAATCTATTAGATTTGTATAAATACTGCGTTGATCTGTTGTTAGGGTTTAGCTGCGCTGTAAGATAAGGCTGAATATTAACAAACTGTAACTGCTAATTGCTATGTTAAGGTGTTGTAATCACATATTTGTGTCCCAGCTAAGGTTGCAGACACTAGAGTCCTGCAACCACCCCTACCTCTACCTCGGGTGAGACTTCATCTGCTTCGCAGGTGTTGCCGAAAGGGCAGGTAGTTAGGGTTTTGTTGGTGTGTTGTTGTAGCATTGAACCCTTGGTATGCCCCTATGCCAACCAATAGTTTTGTTGTCGGGACCTGAAATTGTGATTGCTGGGAACTAACATAAAGAAAAAGAGGAAGGCCTTGTGCATAGATCCGTTGCTGAAGTGCGCAGTATCTGACCTGAAACTATGATTACGGGTAGCTGAAGAAAAGAAAGAAAGCTTTGTGCATAGATTTGTTGCCTTAGTGTGCAGTATTCTACTTGACCTATAAAGATCTGTGCTAAAAAGAGAAGTCAGATCTGAAGAAAAGAGGTAAGATCTTGAAGCTTTGTGCTCTGGTAAAGGTAAGAATAGTGAAAAGTTTTAGATCTGGAAGTTTTGTGCTCTGCTGAAAGTAAGATTAGTGGATTTTTTTTTTTCAAGAGTATGGATCTAGATATGCTTGATAAATGTTATCCTAGTCTGAAAACTAGGGCACAACTAGAAGAGAAAAGGTTTGATATGAGTAGATCTGATAGAAATAATGGAAGATATGTTATTCCTATGCATAGAAAGAATGTTTGGACTAACAAATGGATGCAAGATATTAGAAAGAATTTTTTGCAGGTTAGTTACTATGATCCTAGTGCACCGTACAGGAAAGGATGGGGATCATTTAAGAAAAAAAGAGGATTAACCCTTTGTTACAGTTGTAGAAGACCGAGACATCTTGCTAAGGAATGCTCTGGAAGAAGACCTAGTTGTCTTTGTTGTAAAGCTATGCACCATGAAGTTTTAGATTTCCCTAGAATGATTGCTAAGCTTGACAGAATGAATATGAGACAAGAAAACCTTGAGGAAGGTCATGAAACTGAGGCCATGGTAGAACCCCAGACAGAATCAGAGACTGTACTACTGCAAATGAAAGATACCCTAAATGATCACAAAAATATCAACTTATCAGAGATCTTCAAAGAAAAAGAATGCATAGAAGAAAGAATAGGAGACTTCGACATAGACTATGTTCTAGATGAGGAAACACAAGTAAATATCATGAAAAAAATAACTTGGGAAGATTTGGGAAAGCCTGATACGATTCCTTCATTAGGAGGAATATGACTATTCAAGGGAAAGTTCATAAACCTATGTGGAAGACTCACCCAGGTATCTATGAGTGCTCATGGAGCTTCGATAGAGGAAGATTTTGAGGTTGTTAGATTCATTGAGGACAACGCTCCATTTACTATGTTATTAGGAAAAACCTAGATCGAGAAAGATCAGACCAAAAGAAAAGAAGAGGAGGCCCGAGAATAGAAAAAACAGGAATTAAAAGACTTCATGACTAGGAGGATATCACAGTTGATTGTAGAACGAGATAACAGATCAAAGCTAATTAGAACCAGAAACTCGAATCACTAAGTTGAAAGAACACAAGAAGATTCACAAACGAGTTGAGCACCTGCCCCAGATAAAGAAGCAATATTAGTCTCTAGTCCTATGAAAGAATCTCAACAGTGTGAAGTTGCTATGCCAAAAGAAGACAAGAATCATAATGGAAAGAGGAATGCCGAGACGAAGATCACCGAGAAGAATGCTAGAAAACTCAGTAAGAAGAGAGAAAAGATCGGAAAATTATAGACAGGCCTAGAGGGAACTTCACGGAAGGAATATTTGTAAAATTGGAACTTCGTCAGGATATTAGAACAGGGCCCCATGGCACTTCGCCATGATAAAGCGATATAACCACTGGAAGAATTATAACTGTTGGACCGATGTTCCAGAACGGTTAGAAAAACAGTTATGACCAGAAATATCGCCATCGGACCGTTGGGACCGCCCTGCAACAGACATAACTGCATTGATGGAAAACTTCTTATTCATTGGAGAGATCCATTACATCGTGTCTACTTAGTCCGTTGACTGTTGCACTGAGAAGACTTTTGTGAATTGTATCGGAGATAACAAGAGAACCCATTGCTACCATGTTGTGCTTAGTGATATCGACACCGATTTTATTGCTTTGAGCACCCATCCATCCACCCAAGTTTTCTGATCGAGAGCATGCACGTCGGATGAGATCAATGTTGTGGATAATTCAGTCGAGTAAGTTTTAATTGATTTGATGGATGAGAGAGTGATGTCTACAGTAGTTGAAGCTTCATCGACACGAGGAGTGCAAGCCTCTCTGTCGACTACTCGTAGATCTAGACCATCCCGACCAGCAGTAGAGAAGAGAACCAAGCACATAGATGATCTAGCAAATGCGAAGTTAATACCGACCATCTTACCCAACTAAATCCCACCTCTGGACGGCGCAGTGAGTCGTGACAGTTTCCCGAGGGACTTTGATTGCACCATGGTTATTGCGTACCTCCCAAAGGGGATACGTGCATTCAAGATGCAACAATATAAGATCGCAACATTGAATTTCAGTGACTTCAACCTAGGTGACCGAAATAATTATAACATGCTTGCTCCTTAAAATTATATGACCAGGACGAAGGGGAATAAATCGAAAATAATCACCCAGCCAAGGACTATGAATCTCTCGCAGCCCACCCTCTTGAATCTAATGAAATCCCACACTTTGTAAGGCACTAGGAGGTTAACGCATGTGTTAAGCTCCTGCTCTCATGTTACCATGGTGGCTATCTATGGCTAGATATACGCATCACAGTCGATCCGACGTTGATCCATAGGATCACTGGGTTGAGCATGCAAGGACCTGACCCACAAGGCTTCTACCCAGGGAATGATTCTAACCGTGCCCTAGCACATATAATTAAGGACACTTACGACGATGTAGAAAAGGGAACACAAGGCTACAAGGTAGCTTCCATCCAGAATGGCGCAGTGCGCTTGGCCTGCCAACTAATCGTAGGAAAGCTAGTAAGGAAGAACTGACCTACACAAGTCACAAGATTTGTTGTTGACCTAGCCGGGAAATGTGTAGAAGGACTCCAGATGAATTGGGAGAAGTACTTGGTCAACTAGTTGGAATCAGATTTCCGCGAAGCTCAGGGTCAGGGCTATGAATTCCACTTTAGCTGGCTGTTGATCCTCATCGCATTTACCGCTTGTGAAATGCCAGAAGGTGCAACCTTCTTGGACATTGAGTTGTTCGAGCTGCTCACTATGAAGTTAACCACGATTTGGTACTCGAGCGATATGGGAAAATAGTTGCAGTCGAACGTCATCTTTCATACCTATTATCTCCAGCTGAAGAGGGATATTGAGGCTGTCCCTTGCATGATGTCAAATACCCTACATCAATTCCAACCCCTCATGAAGTTCCATGTAGATTGGCACTTCACTTATATCACCACGTATGTAGATGAGAAAAAAGAGCTTCAATCGTACTACAAGCTCATAAAGGAGGACCTTGAAGAGATCACCATGGACTAGTCTGCAGAACTCCTCATCCCCTCAAACCCCTAAAAAATGTCAGACCCTGAACTAATCGACAGCCCTGAGACCACTCATGAAGCAAAGGATCTTCCTAGAACCAACAAAAGGAAGAAGACCGAGGAGTTCCAAAAATTGAGTAGTGCATCGGAAGGAACTGCTTTAATATCACCTGGACGAGGGGGTGATGAAAAAGTAGAAGAGACAAAGAGCAAAGAAGACCAGTAGAAGCAAGGAGAAGTAACACCGCCTAGGGACCCCACTGAGGAGGTTGATCCCCTGAAGAAAAGGAAGGTTTCTCCCATGAAACACACTACCCGAAAGAAATCTAGAGCAACCTTGACTAAGATGCAGACTATGCTCACTATAGATGACTTCAACTTTATCATTGTAGTTGTAGTAGATGCCTCGTAGGATATCTTGCAGAAACATGAAGCTAAGCAAGAGGAGATGTCTGATAGAATTGAGGTTGAACTCAGAGGGGTGCAACAGACCCTCTAATCCAATCGTGCAGTATGCACTATGCCCCCACCATCATAAGCACCTAAGTTGGGAGATGAGCCTGCCCAACTCTACAGACTAGCTGATGCGATTGAAGCTCGCCTTCATCACGCACAGGAAGAAACCGAATAGGCCATTAAGACCCTAAAGAAAGTACAAAAAGTAGTCATAGAGCAATGTCAAGTTACGCAACAAGAGAAGGCTTCCCTCCAAACTAAGTTTGAAGAAGAGAAAGCACAGATCTAGTAAAAAAAAGAGTAGTTGCTCGCAACTTAGGTGGGGGTAAAAGAAGCAGTCAACAAAGCACTTCTCTCTGTGAAAAGTTTAGAACAAAAGGAGGAAGACCCAGTGGAACATCAAGTAGAGAAGCTTGTGGAATCTATCCAACAGCTTCAATGGAGAATCGCAGACCTTGAACTATGAATAGTGCCAAGTACCCTGCAGGATGTGTGAGATCAACAAGAAGCCACTGCCTAGAGCATAGTCAAGAGGATAAGAGCATTCGCTCTAGAATGCAAACAACTAAGTTATCGTAGCGCACAGAATTATGACCGACCCAAAGAAGATACTGAGATAAAGGTATTGGAGTCACAGCTCCAAGAGGCAAAGTAACAAGCAATAGTAGTACAGGCGCAGTTGAAGCTCCTATCAGCTGTTGAAAGGATGAAGTGATCCCAAGAACAACGCACTTCTCAACAGCAGGTCCACACCGTTCAGAGCAAAGTCATGGAAGTGACTCAAAGGCTCAAACCAATCCAAGACAAAGCTTGCCAACTGTTTGAGGACATTTAAGGCTAAGGCGTAGAGTTGGAACAAGTAGTCGCTACAATCGAACAACATTTAGAGGGACTTGTCAACGAAGTAGTCATCCAAGAGTTCGCCAAGTAGGAGGCCCTAGCGCAACAATAGGTCGAAGTAGCTCAAGCCAAACTTGAGGCTTTTGAAGCATAACTACCTAGACTAGAGTGACTCGGGACAAGTCATAGGTGAGTGTTGGGGGCCTGTTGGCCCTTGACCCAGTCTGAGGATCCTTGGTCATGTTTGACCTATTTTTGGGACTTCGATAGGCTATCGAATACGGAGCGCAAGTCAAAGAAGAGATTGCGGGATCTCGACCCCTTTTTAGGTCTTTTTGGGTTTTGGGATTATGTAACGGGAATGGGGATGTTGACCCATGGGTTTACCCATGTTTAGGCCCATTTTGTAATGTATAAATAAGTAGCTAGGCGATGTAAGAAAGGACAGTGTGCTAAGTTCTAAGTGTTAATTGCTACGTGAAAGTGGTAACTGTAATTGCTTTGTGCATATTGTGTGAGGCTTGCAGAGCTAAGTGAAAGTGATTGTAAGAGACTTTGGAAAGATTTGTGTTGTAACTCAAGGAAGGAGGATCTAACGAGGTGTGTATATATCATGTCCTCTGCAGAGTAAGATCTCAAGGCTCTGTGCATGTAGTTGATTGATCAAAGATAATAAAAGAGAAGAAGAGTTGGTGGACATAGCCCCAGGGTGGGGGTGAACCATGTATATCCTGCGTTGTGGTTGTTATGTGATTGGATGCTTAGTGCACTAATGCATGATTAGAAGGATTTGATATCGTAGCTTAGTACTGAATAATGTGAATAAATACTAGATATGATCTATGTTGATATGCTTATTACTTGAATCTATTGGATTTGTATAAATACTGCGTTGATCTGTTGTTAGGGTTTAGCTACGCTATAAACTAAGGCTAAATATTAATGAACTGTAACTGGTAAGTGCTATGTTAAGGTGTTGTAATCACAGATCTGTGTCCTAGCTAAGGTTACAGGCACTGGAGTCCTACAACCACCCCTGCCTCTACCTCAGGTGAGACTTCATCTGCTTCGCAGGTGTTTCCGAAAGGGCCAGTAGTTAGGGTTTTGTTGGTGCGTTGTTATAGATTTTAACCCTGGGTCTACCCCTGTGCCAACAGAATATGAATTGAAGGATGCAGATTAGAGACTCTATAGATCAATGATTGGCATATTACTCTATGTGAAAGCGTCAAGACGGGATGTGATGCAAGAAGTTGGACAAGTTGTGAGATTTCAAGAAGCACTGAAAGAAACATATGTTATGGAAGTAAAGAGAATATTCATATATCTCCAGGAAAAAAAATATTTTGTATTATAGTATCCAAAAGGGAATCATCTATCTTTGGTCGCCTAGAAAAATGCAGATTGGGAAGGTAGCATTGATGATAGAAGAAGTACAAGTGGAACAACTTTCTACTTGGGTGAGTGTTTGGTATCATGGTTGAGTAAGAAATGGTTATCAATATCTTTGTTCACAATAGAATAAAAATATATTGCAACATCAACATGTTTCCCTTAGGTTCTTTGGATGAAACAAACCTTTCACGATATACAAGTGAAATATGATGATCCCATTTCAATACTCCCTGACAACACCAACGCTATCATTATCTCCAAGAATCCAGTGATTCATTACAAGATGAAACAAATTCCGATCAAGTATCACTTTCTACGGGAATAGGCTATAGAGAAGAACATCAAGATAGAGTATATTGGCACAAAATAGAATACTGTGTATATCTTCACCAAACATCTTTAGAGGGAGACCTTTGAGTGTCTTCAATAGAAACTTGGAGTAGTTTATGAACCATAGTGATCCACATGGTATTGGACATAGTAAGAGAGGGGGAGAGATGCAGAAGACTTGAAGAATCTAAGTAAATAATCATTTGAATGTTTTCATATACATCATAGGTTTACACGAGGAAGCACCATGAAGAGAAAAAAAGAGGCTTGTAGATAGGGGGAGTATCCCCAATGAGAATTACCCTTTTCCATTAATGTCAAAGGGGGAGAGAAAGAACAAATGCATGGAAATGGAGAGAAAGAAAAGATGCATGGATATAGGAGGAGAAATGGTCACATGGGGAGTGATGGTCATAGGGGGAGCATGAGAAGGAGCATGAGTGTTCCCATGCCATCAATGTTTCCATCAATGCCAAAGGGGGAGATCGTTGGACAATGGGTTGTCATTGATGTCAACAAGCAACAGTTGTCATTGCTGTCAACAAATGTGATGGGTGTATTTAGAGAAGTCTCCAAAGTGGTCCCCTTATGGAATAACTCTAAGCATGGCCCTCAATGGAATATGCTTTGAAGAAGTCTACAAGAGGCCCCAGAGGTATGGTCATGAAGCTCGAAGATTTTTTAGGAAAAATGACATAAAGGACAGTGTAAATGCATGTAAAATAGTCATAGATGGATAATCCTTGTCGTGCCATTTCTAGTGATAGTTGGTATGCCACGTGGTTCCTCACAGTTGAGGAGTTATGAGGTCATGAAGTTGGAAGCCCAAAATATGGGTTATGAAACCCCTAGTTGGTTACAAGAAAATTAATGAAAGGGTTAAGTGCTTGTAACAAGAAATCCCTAAAGTAAGGAAATAAGTTACTTAGAAAAATTATAAATACCCCTCAATGAGTCTTTCATATGTACAATTTGCAGACATCTCTATTGATTATCTATCTTGTGAGGAAMTTTTGGTTTATTGKYGAATYTGAGGTTGAKTCTRATATAGAAAGTCTGAGGGTGYGAAAKAAGKTCGAAGGTGAAAGTATCAGAGTTCTAAAAATTGTGAGTAACCCTAGTTTCTGAGGTGTCTAYYRRTTGTAKGTTAGAAGGGARYGGATCAAYRTGBGATGYAGTGGAGAAAAGYRCRRATATATGGGGGTAATAGTGAAGGAAGTCACAGAAGTGTGAAAATCTTGTGAGARGGTGTGAAGAGATGCTTGTACCAGATTGTTGATGCCCATGTTGGTTTAGTTATCTATTATCTAATACAAGAGAGTGTCTATAGGATCATAGGTATGTTCTTTATGTGTGTTTATCATGGATGATATGGAACATGCTTGAGGAATTTTTTGGAGGCCCTTTTTGGTTTACGGTTGCATCTGGTTGAGGTCCATGTTTTGATGTCATTGATACATGTTTCAGATATATCCTTGGTATATTTTATATGGTTGTTATGATTCATTGTTATAAGCACATCTTTGTGATATTGACATATATTTGAGGCATATCTTATGGTATATGGTATGATGCATGTTTGAGGTACATTTTGGTACATGGTTTGGATACTTGATGTTGATATGATCTATATGAGTAGATCTCATTGATATATCAATAACATGTATAGTGATAGGTTAAAGGGTATGATCAATTACAGGTTGATGCGACACTGATAGGTTACAAGTTGGTGATAAGTTACAAGTTGAAGTGACAATGACAGGTTGATTATAGGTTGATTATCAGAGTCAATGACAATATTAGTGGTAGTGACATTTTGGTATACATTTCTATTTCAAGGTGACAGGATGGGGTAAGGAAAGGGGGTCGTAGCCTCCTTCTGGTTGGTGTCGGAGAACACAGGGAGTTGGAGCCTCCTTTAGGTTGGAACCTAAGAATTAGGGGGTTGTAGCCTCCTTCTAGTTGGAGTGAGAAAATTCATGGATTTGTAGCTTCCTTCAGGTTGGATCCTATAAATAGGGGGTTGTAGCCTCCTTCCAGTTGTAGTTGGAGAATTGGGAAGTTGGTGCTTCTAATGAATGTATTATTTTGATATATAAGAAAATCATCATGTGGTTTTCTACCATTTGGGTTTCCACGTAAATTCTGGTGTACTGTGTTTTTTGGATGTCTATTATTCTCTATTGATTGATACTACTCATGATATATTAATGATATACTACTAATGAAATTAATTGTAACGACCCCGACCGTTATGACACCAATACGATGTACGAGAGGTAATTTTTATTTTTATTTTTTGCAATAGGAAGGAAATGACGATAATATAGATACATCATCTCAAGCTTACGACATCTTAATGAAGGACGACACAAGTAATCTATACATGAAAGCCTATCATAAAAGAACACCAAGGGGCTTGAAGCAATAAATAACATTTACTCAAATAAGGAAGTTAACAACTACACTAATTAACAACTTCAACAATCATCAAGGCACAAACCAACTAACAACCAACTTGTAACGTGAACTTTCATAGAGAGCAAGAATAAAAAATAATAATCATGCATTACAATAAAAACTCTCATTCATCACTTACATTAGTCAACACCATCTTCATTGGGAAGCACATGACCATATGCCAGGTTATCCTACTCGCTTATCGATCAATACGTGCAATGATCCAATCATAAGAAATCATGTCGCCACATTGCGACAAGATCATAGTAACCAAGGCACAAGCATAAACAATTTTTAAGCCTTCAATCATGAAATAAGGTCCAACATGCCAGAAATCCAATTTGCACTATCATACCTTACGAAACCGGTAAACGAAGGCACTCAAATCAATCAAGCTAAACGAGATGCGGGGTAACTACACTAAATTGCGCAACAATCTACACTGATTTCTTGTTTTCTTACAAGGCAATTCTTAAGTGGATTCTTTCAGGGGAGCGCGGGCTAAATGGGTCTTATTAACAATTACCAACATAAGGACTATATCATAGCATATAGTAGCCAACCACAAGTCTAAACTTAAAACATACAAACATCATAAAGTAACAATTATACCTCTCCCTCAAAGGGGTTTTATTAAACAAATAAAATCAACTCTTTTTAGTTTCTCCAGTTCCATATAATGATCATGAACCCATAAACCTTAGCATGCAAAATTCAATCATCATTTTTGGAAAAAGACTACACAATTCAACTAGGAAGGTCCCCACTCCTTACCCAAGGATAATCTTTCCATGCCTTAATTTTTTTTATTACACATCTGCTTGTAGCATTAAGAAGAGTAAAATATCTCCTAAAATAATATTTTAGCCTCACTAATCAACATGCCTTGATTACATTGAGGTTATAGCATTGGATTTATTTAATGATTTTAATTCATTAATATCCTTAAAATATTTAAAACCTTGCCATCCTTATAAATCTTGCATCGGTAAAAACTTAGCACATTACCTCATTAAATCAAGGGTCCACATTATATTCAGAAAACATCGTCAGTCAATCAATCAATCAATCAATATATATATATATATATATATATAATGTATTAATTTCAATAGTCACTAAGGCCCTACCCTACAACCATTCCATCCTTAAGTCAGACATAGAATAATTAATACTACAATCTGTTGCTTCATTAATTACAAACATTGGACTAGAAATGAACATATTAACCTTTCTAGATGCATTTTAATCGAGGAATTACATCAAGCCACAATACCATAATCAACAATTCAAAATGAACTAGCTCAAGTGAACCTGAACTCATATTAATTTGTTCCCTTATACTATCCCAATAAAGTGTTATCCCATAATATTTAATTAATCAAACTCAACTGCCAATTTAAAAAAGACCTTTCCCCTTAAACTGTATAGGGTGTTAACACACTTCTCAATAGTAAAAATATAATTTCAGTTCCTATTGATTAGAGTTCCACTGCGAATTTAAAAATAAAATAATTCAGAGTTTAGAAATATTACCATTCAACAATTTTTATCTGGATTATATCTAACCGATTATGGAATTCCTCATGCATCATTCACCAATAAAATTATCGCAATATTTAATTCTGGAAATTTTACATAAATAAATGAAGTTAATATCCTGACAGGCTTCGACTGATAACTCCAAGCAAAAAAGGTGTAGGGCCACCGAAGGGATGTTTCCCACCAAGGCGAGTTCATGGAGGGCGTTGAAGGGGCGAGTGGGGGAGCTTTAGTAGAAGAAATATTCATCCATTAAAGGAATTGGAAGAGGGGACAAGGAATCAGGAAGGTCGCCTGGACATTCTCCAGGGTGAGCTATCTTGAAATCCATCAACGTAATGATGCATTTGTCGATAATCCCAACACATCTAATGTGGAGAAGGAGAGGGGAAAGGGCGTTGTCGATAATAAAGAAAGGCCTGGGTGATATTTTCGGCAACACACTCCATGGGAAGGGCTGGGGAAAACCGATAATGGCCGACTGACAAGGTTGAGCGGTGTAGGGTCGTGGAGGAGTTAGAAATTGATAATCAAGAAAAATCAACACTGCAACAATGAAATCTGTTAGCAACCGCTTAAGGAGCACCCACCACCACGGCAGGGACAATGGTTGCAACAATACAATCCTAAAGAAAAACCCCAGATATAGTATACCCTGTGGCCTGTCAATCTGAAGGTTTTCGATCTTGAAATTGACGAACACGGAGGCCACAAGGAACCCAAAAATCATTGAAATTTAAGTTGAGTAAGACATCGACCAAATCACCATAAGGAACAAGGAAACAAGGAGTAGCATGCCCAAGGCACCGAGGAGGGAGACCACCAGGGACACACTGGGTTTCTCTAAGGAAGGCACGACTCTCTACAAGCAGCGAGACTCAAGCATGTGCCAAAATCTCACCCCTGCTCAGTCGTGCGTGCACCACACTTGGAGTGAAAAATTTAAGAGAACTCAGCCTGAAATGGAAAAGGAAACTGGGTTTTGTGGAGGGAATAAGCAACTAAAGAAATTGAGTATGAACATGAGGTTAAACACACTTAAAAAGGGGAAAATTCGGTGGTCAATAGAAAACGAGTAAGTCTGGAAAAGGTTAAAAGAACTCGAAGGTGCAATGGTAAAACTGAGGCAAAAAACAACAAAAATCACGTGGGGTTCTCTAGGCGTGAATCTCAGAGGTGAACATGAAGACTTACAAATTGGCTCGAATAACTAAAAATCCAATTCTTAGGTAGAAAGACTCGAGAACTTTACCCCTCCATGAAAAGAAAGATGACACCACCAAAGCCCTCCTCCCGAAAGAAATCTAAGGCCACCCGGACCACGCTTAAAACTACCCTTACCCCGGATGACTTCGACTTCTTAATTGCCACGCTAAACGATGTTTCACTCGATCTCGTAGAAAAGAAAGAAGCAAAGCAGGAGGCACTCTTCAGCCGAATCAAAGGCAAACTCAAAGAAGTGCAGCAGGCACTCCAATCCATCCAAGCAGTATCTACAATGCCCTTAATAAGAAGACCATCAGGAACAGGCAATGAGCCCACTCAATTGCACCAGATCACTGATCAAGTCAAAGTTTGCCTTCAACAAGCTCAAGAAGACACAACACAAGCCACCCAGGCTTTGATGCAAGCATAAAAAGCACTTCTAGAACAACAGAAGGAAGCAGAATGGGAAAATCTTTCCTTGAAAGTGCAGTGGGATGAGGAAAAGGGACAGTTGCTAGAAGAGCAACTTGAAGTTTAGGAAAGGATTCACAAAGCACTACACTCTGTGATAGTCATAGAGGTGAATATGGAAGACCGTCTCCCATAGCAAGTGACCCAACTGGAAGAAGTAATCCAACAACTCCAACAACGCATCATAGATCTGGAGCTCCGCATTGTGCCCGAGACCCCTCAGGAAATAAGAGATCTAAGAGAGGCCACTGCTCGAAGCGCAGTTGGCCGATTAAAAACCTTTGCTTTGGAATGCAAGCAGATGAGTGCTAGAAGTGCCCAGACTTATGAAACCCTCGCAGAGAATCCAGAATTGCAGACATTGGAGGCACAATGCCAAGAAGCAAAGCAGCATGCAGACATGCTACAGGCACAGATAAAGACTTTGACCCCAGTTGAAAGAATGAAGAGGTTCGCAGAACAACGCACAACCCAACAACAAGTACATACATTGCAAAGTAAAGTGATGGAAGTCTCACAACGACTTCAGCCAATCCAAGAAAGGGCATGCCAATTGTTCGTTGAAATTGAAAGCCATGAAGTTGAACTCGAACAGGATACATATGGTCCAATGATTTCCTAGGTGGTATTATCCATTTCACTAAGTGCACTTCATACATTCCTCTAATACACCATAGTGTATTAGATACATCACATGGATGCATCAAGG
>SNQJ01S0019243.1:91630-112995 GCA_010110895.2 Picea sitchensis | reverse complement strand
TTGGCTAGAAAATCCCTCGGTAAATTTTTCATGTAGTATTGGTGTAGAAATAATTTATTTCCTTGATCTATAAGTTTCTTGTAGCATGATCCAAAGAAAAGAACTGAAATTCAGTCTTACCCCAATTCTTCCAATGCAAAGAAATTAATCTTTCAATATCCAAGAGACTTAATTCAACAACAACAACTATTATTTCTTGGATTCCTTGGGTTAAGAGAGATCATGAAAAATTCAAGTAGCAACTCCACATCATCTTGTTAAACAATATCTTTAGATTATGCATTAGCATCTTTAGAATTTTTGAAATATGCAGTAGACTCAACATCTTCATATTTTTATTAGCATCTTCAAGAGTCTTAAAAATGCTTCAGCTCTACCTTCAAATCAATTTTTGGCTACAGAATCGTAGTTTTGCGTAGCTGCATCCAATCAGAGTGGGGATTTTGACTTGTGGTAAAGGCCAAATGACCACTGAAGATTTTTCAACTATTAGCACAATCTGAGGATCCTCCAATTTGAAAAAGAAGGGAAATAAAACCTACAGTGAAATATGTACAATTGGCACAACCAACTCCTCAACAAATCAACACAAAATAAGAAAAATACAAAACAATATTGCATAAATTTGTGACCATGTGGATACTCAAATCTGTTTCTCCATGAGTTACTAATTAACCCATGCATTATTGTCTCTACAAATAGTTATGAAAATCCATGCCAGAGCAAAAGAGAGATAGATTTGCAGGGTTCATTGTGCACAAATGAAGAAGGATCATGAAAATCCCCCAAGTGAGTTTTGTGGGAGATGATCCAATTTTCGTTACACGTTTACAATTTCATAAAATAGTGTATGATCTTTGAGACACACAAGATTCTTCAAACTGATATTTCCTAGAAATTTAGTTGCAGACAAGTTTTTGAAATACTTGATTTGTTTTGGGGTTAGTTTGATCTCTGAGAAATAGATGTGTGAGATATTGATCTAGATCTCCTCCACCCTAACTCAAGAGAACCCAATTTTTCTCAAGGAAATACTATTGAATAAAGTTTCATGCAAGTACATATCCAAGGAGTAGAACACACAATTTGGTTTGATGTAGTGGGAATTGCAATAACTCGAAATTAATGGTTTCGTTCTTCATATAGCTTATATTCTATTCCCAAAAGCTTGGTGAGTAAATTTCCACTGCCTAGACTCTCCTATTTTTTCTGAAGAAGTAGGTATGAATGATGTTTTAGACTTGGTTTCTGAAGAAGTAGCTCTAGATTTTTGAAGCAATGGTAAATTTGATTATAAAAAATGGATGATTTTTTGAGTCTCCTAAAGGATTCAATCACAAGGCTATCATGTTTAGATTTAAGCAATTTGGAGGTGAAAATATGGTCAATGGCCTTCTTGAAATGGTTTTATTTGGTTATACTCTCACAAACATTGAAAAGTTAGCCTCCTCAGCCATACATACTACTTTCTCAACTATATTTCAGGGATTTGTGATACATCCATTGGTGGGAACCAATATATGGTGTCATAACCAAGTTGTATATGGTCAGAGGATTGTTCAAATCATCAAAATAACACAATCCATGGATACTATTTTTAGTTGTTAGGTTTCTTATCATGATAGACAACATCATGTCGGTTTCCTCACATGGTATATTTTTTTTCTCAAGTAGTGACTTGGTCCCTTTTGCTTCTTCTTCGTATCAATTTTGAAAAGAGGTCTACATCATCTTCTTATCATTTTCTTCAAATATGTTGGTGGGTCTCTATCTTCATCCTATGGGTATATGAAATACTTTCATGTGTTGCTTGGTTGGCTAGTGAAAAAATTTACTCATTTCATATCATATTCGATGCCTTCATATTGTTTGTGACCCTTCCACTAATCTCAACTTTTTTTCATGATTTCTATCCAAGGATCTACAAGAGTAGAAGTAATAGAAAATATTGATATTCTTTATACAAATTTCATTGTAAAAATAAGACCTTCAGCGACACCTGAAGAACAATATTTCTAGAGATCATAATTAGTCCATTCCTATTCCAAGGAAACATACTCAGCCTATGCACCTACATAAACCAGATCACCAAAGGTCCAAAACTTTGCCATTTCATTTGAATTGAGAAGGATTCAAAGTTGTATACAAAAGGATGATAATCTATTTTCCATCATCATCCATTATATGTTGCCACAAAAACTCCAGAAGCCTTCATGAAGGATACACAGTCCCCTACTTCACATGCATGAGGAAATGCATAATCCTCAGTGTGGGAGAGAAAGAGCATTCAATTATCCATGTCCTTCTATGATTCTAGATGCACATTCAGTTCTGGCTCCTTTAGACAATATTCATCATACTTCTTAGCCCAAGCAATAGTTGTTTTAGAGAAATTGTACATTTTGTTTTTAAATTTTTTAGCTATAGAAACATCTAGTGGAATGTTTCCATAGGATGTTTTTCCACATAACTTTCAAATAAATAAACATGAATCGGGAGAATCCAAAATATGTTTTTTTTAAAGAAGATGGAAAATTAAGTATTACACGAATGATATCTCCTGGAAGTGCACAATGAGGAATCTACGGGTAAGTTTTTGAGAACTATTTTTATAATTTCCATATTTCATGAAGTTAACTCTTGTAGCAACCTATTTCATGGGCACCTTTTGCACATCAATTGTAAATAAGTGAAGCTAAATCGAGATATTCTAAGACATGGGTTTTGGGCTCCATGCAACAAATTGAGTAAAGCATAGATAGACATTGCATGATAAGGGATGCACCAATATGTTTTAAAACTGATTTTATAAAAATTACCAAAAGTTTTGTAAGGAGTTACAACCAGGGATAATTTGAAGGAATAAAATTTATATTAAAATGTAGGAACCTGTCCTAACCTTACTAGTCCTTAATATGCAAAATGAAAAGTGTTTCACAATATTTTTGTAAAAATATCCAAATTTCTAAGGATTTTATATAGTTTCTATAAAATTTTGGCAAATTTTAAGATAAAATAATTTTATTCTATGGAATTTGGGCAAATCATTTTTAGAAAAAATTGAAATTGGCATATCATTTTTTGGGAAAAACCACAGAAAATTATGCCATTTGTGAAATTTCACACCTAAACTTATCTATGGTTACAACCATCTTTATGTAGCCAATTTATAGTTTTGAATGGTTTCACGCATCCCAAGACTAGATGACATATTGGAGATGATTTCAAATCAATAAGATATGCTCATGCACCTATCAACAATGATTTTCATCATTTTTCAATTTTCAAGCTTTCAAGCATGAATACAGATCAAATTTTTAGCATTTATGCAGTAGCAATTCAATAAAAGTTAGTATATTCAAATTCGTCTTCAACATCGACATCAATTATCTTCTTCAACAAAAGTACTCTTCATACATTCAAATTCATATCAACATCATCGAAAAACCTTTCTAGAAACATATCATCATGGCCAAAAGAAAAAATTACAACTAGTCCAAAATGACCAACGTCTTCCTTTTCACATCATTTAGTCGAGTTACAAAAAAAGTATTTTCCTCTCATATAAGTACACATCAGGTGATCTAGAGTTCAAGAATTGTCTTTGAGACCATCATCCACCAAGAGAAAATAAAGTTGGGTAAGCAAATTCTATTTTCTAGGTGGTCATCTAACTTGAGAATCCATGCACATGAAATTCTTGAAAATTTTCATTTTTTCCATTACTTCATTTATTTACACTTCATTTCCTTACACTTTACATTTCATATTTCATTATCTACCCATCATCGACCATCTCCATGTCACATCGATGACTTTGAAAAATCCAAGTGTAATACAAATCCTTTCCACTTAGTTTGTGTATCATATATGTCGTATTTTGTAGTTAAACATAACTCCAATATCCCTTTCTCATATCAGGAATCTAACACTAAGAACAAGAAAATATGATTACTACAATTAAAATGCAGTTTCTTATATCTTGTTCATCTCTTCCTTGCCAAAGAAAAAAAATAAGAATAATTGTACCATGCAGAGATATTGATGACCATATATACCCGAACACGACCTCTTATGTATCTTTGATTGCATTAGTACATGTAATTATTTGAGTGTTGGGGGGATGTTAAACCTCATAAATAACACATTTTATGATTCCATTTAGTCATTTTTCATTTACTTTACCCTTTCATCATCATTCCCTTCATCACTCATATTTCCACATTTGTCTATATCTACCCTATATGAGCTTCACGTGGAATACTTACACTAAAATAATTGATTTCCCATGCTTTGATGATTACTTGGAGTAGATATTATGGTTTCCTTACTTACTTGTGAAATTAAGTAGTTGTGTCATTATTTCTGCAGCTGATTTCCAGTTTTGGTAGTCAAACTTTCCACATCATTTATTAAGAGATGAAGAGGAATCTCAAAAATATAAAATATGGGTTTTGTTCCGATTAGGTTCAGTTAGGTGGTTGTCAAGGCAATTTTGCAAAAAGTGAAAAATAAGGAGCGTATGTTTAAGATTTCAAAAATTGGTCATTCTGGTAACTAACTTGCAATTATGTAGCTAAGTGGTTTGAAAAAGTTGAGATCCATATCCACAAATTTAGGAACATGGATCTCATGGAATATGATGATATCATCCTCTTCAAACTATCTTAGATCAAATCCAAGATTTGGTGGTGAAGAGATCCACATGTTTAGGATATAGGATTTGTTAGTTGTAGATCCACTTGTGCAGGATCTAATCTCATCTCTATGTAATTCATTTACCTTTTGTGAAGGAGAATATATATGTATAAAAATGAGGGGATATCCTTCAGTTTGGGAGAGTTAGATAATATAGAGTTGAAAGAGAGGTTAAAGAATAGAGTTCCATATTGAAGACATGGATCATTGTAATCATTTTGACGATGGAATAAACAACTTGTTGTTTCACATCAAGATTTATTTACTGTAGTTATTCTTGGAAGTACATGTGAAGAGAGTCAGGCCCCGCACTCTCTAGTATATGCTGCCCAAATAGTTTCCTTTTTTGTGTGTGATCTTATTTCAGTAGTTTCTCATTTCATTTCCTATTAATTTCTTTATTCTCTTTCATTTATACAAGTGTGGTGTCCCTACAGAGCTAAGCATTGATGGTTGGGTTTCTTTAGTAATCTAAAAACCAGTTGAACTTAGTTGAATTATGTATCCTTTCATTTCTACAAGTGTGATCGGTCGAGTGTGGTGTGCATCAGATATTTGAATGTTTGTTAACCCTAAGAATCCAAGAGATAGTTGAAAAGCCATAGGATTCAACCTACAACATAAGATCATATGATTTTATTTCTCATTGTTTATATTTTTGGTTCAAATTTCTTAGCTTAGAGTTAGTTGCCTACTCCTGCATATATTTTGTTGGCATATGACAAGCTTACGAGCTCTCTATTTGACAATTTAATGTAAAAACATTTAAGCAACTAAATTTCCTAAAATATATCAAATATGGTATGATCATCTTAGTCAATATGAGATAATATTTGATTGTGCATGCAAGAAGTTGCAAGAAAAATAAAGGTTTGTGGGACAATTTGAAATCCTTTTGTGAGTATTTGAGCATCTCAAGAAGGATGTTTCTCATAAACAAGTTGAATGCATTCATGATGGTAGAGGGAGAGAGTTTATCTTCATACATTGATAGAATCAAATATGTCAGAGACTAGTTGCATGATGTAGGATATACAATATCAAATGAGAAGATGGTACTCATAACCATTAATGGGTTCTCTAATGAATACAATATTTTATTTAGTAGTGTTGTTGGTAGAGAAATTATACCATGATTTGAAAATTTGCATGAGATATTCTAGTAAGGAGAAACATGGAAGAAGGAAAAGAATGACTAAGAAATTTAGTCAAAAGTGGTGGAATAAGGATGGAAGGAAACACCCATGTCAAACATTTAATGTTGGTGTAGCTTCTTCATGCAAGGGAAATTTTGAGTCTATAGGAAAATGTTTCGACTATAATGAGAAAGGGAATTTATCTAAATATTTTCCTAAGATGAAACTGGGCACTAGAAAAGGGCATGTTGAATAGAATGATTTGGATCAATTCCATGAAGGTAATGCTATTGATGGGGTTTACAGGTTGTCTAATCAAATATAAATTTATCATTATTATCTTCCCCTTCTACTAATGCTTCCCATAAATATGTCTAGTATATTGACTTTGGTGCAAGTAGGAATATGTCTCTTGATGAAAATCTATTTGTAGATATTCAAGAGGATCATTTTGCATATTTAGTATTTTGGTTTATGACCGATCTCATATGGTGAAAGGAGGAGGAACTACTCATGTTTGAATTCCAAGTGGAGATATAAGTACATTGACAAATAATTTTTTGTACGTTCCTCTCCTAACAAAGAATTATTTTTCAATGAGTGTTGTTGTTGATTAGAAAATGAAAGACAAATTCACTGAAAAATATAGGATTCTAAATATGCAAGATAAAGGATGATCTAGAAAGGAATTAAATATGGTGTATTGTATAGATTGATTTAGGGTATTTTGTGTGAAATTGAACTATTGCATGATGATGGAACAATCATGGAGATGTGACATAGAGGACTTGGTCACATAAATATTGAAAACATAAGGAAATTTTATAAAATGGTAAGAGGTATTCCACAATTTAATGTGAGAAAAAGAGGTGTGTGTGATGCATTTTCTATGGGAAAGAATCAAAAGGATCTGTTTGAAAACACAATTATTTCAACAGAGGATGAACTCCTTTAATAACCTCTCACACAAAAAGATCAAATATCGACACATTGAATTTTTTATGTGGTAAAACCCTTGTGGGAAAACATCCATGGCCCCAACCAAAGTGGCCACTTGGATAAATTTATTAATGAAAAATAAAATATTACAAAGATATTTACAATACAGTTTCTCACAATTGATCATCAACAAATGACCATAGATGCTCTTTAAATAGAGATCATGGACCAATCAGGTGTTAAACCACATATCAATGTAGATGATAAGATCAAGGAGAATATGAGTTGTTGGATCACTCTATGTCAGGAACATATCATGAATGTCAGATTACTAAACTATGAATGCGTACTAATGCATACTAAAAAACGCACTAAGAAACACACTTTTACCTAATGAAACATTAGACCAAGTTGATATTAACTAACTCCTAGGTGTTTAACAACCTAACATGTTTGAAAACAAAGGTATTCCAATAAAGGATGAGAACCTTCAATAACCACTCACACAACTAGATCAAATATCAACACACTAATGATTTTGCAAGGTAAAACCCCCGACGGGAAATTTCCATGGCCCCAACCAACATGGCCACTTGGAGCAATTTATTAATGCAAAATAAAATATTATAGAGGTATTTAAAATAAATTTTCTCAAAATCAATCGTCGAAAAATCACCCTCCATGTTCTTTAAGTAGATATCATTAACCAATCAAGTGTTAATCCACAAGTAAATGTAGTCGTTAAGGTCAAGGAGAATATGAGCTATCATATCCCTCTATGTTGGGAACATATTTTGACCATCAAATTACCTAACTACAAATGCATACTACTACATACTAAGGAAAAACGCTTTTACCTGATGACACATTATGCCAAGTTGATATTAACTAACTCCTAAGTGTCTAAATATCCTAACATCACCCCTTAAAAGAAACTTGGGATAGGATTGAAGGAGTTACAATGGAAAACAAGTAGGAGAAGTAATGGTGCAGCCCCCCCTACCTCGACAGGGTCTGTCGACCTCCCGGTATCTGGATCATTCTACCTCCACAGAGTCGAAGCAGCTCCTTTGGTTCCCTGCTGGAACCCGTGAAAAAATCCACAAGTCCTATTTGAAACATGCCCTACACAATTAAGCACCAAGCATGAGCTTTGCTTCCCCACATGATCATCGACTGTGACCATAGGCCTTACCCATTTTGGAATTCATAACTTTGCGATTCTTGTTGTTGAGTTCCCCGACTCCTTCAGTTTTTGAAACCCGAAATAGGGCTTAACGGTCCATTGGCTCCTCCCTTGGGTTCTCTCCACGTGACCCTATCCTATGACCAATGACCGAGCCCAAAATGCACTCATCACATTTCACGACTTTGTGATGTAAAGGAGTCAAGCCCTTATCCTTCAGACCCCTAAAATCCAATATCTGAACCATTGCCTAATGCCAAGTGAATGGTCCTCAATTATTCATGATCCGAGAGCGACTATCCAACCTTCTTGTTATTTTAGTATTAGGGTATTGGGGTGCAACCTCCTCTCACTCTCCCAGTCACGATCTCGATTCTTTGATGAGCCAATCAGCTTCCTCATGCTCCTCTCCATATCAGCGGTTGAGATCATGTCACAATTTGGTCGTGAGTTCTGCGCTCCCCAATTGACTTCCTCTGTGTCATGAGTCAGGGAAGAGATATAATCTCTCCATGTATCCTCCTGATGGAGGGTTCCGATCTAATTAGAACCTCCATGTATCCTCCTGATGGAGGGTTCCGATCTAATTAGAACTTCCTCTTTAAAACCTTCAACTTATATGGGTCTCTACCACACGTCCTCTAGAAATGGAAGGCCACGATAGTGTCAAGATAAATGATAACCTATATTCAAACCTGACTTTCGCATATAGAGGATATGGAGTGCAATATCCTCCCTTGTCTTTTGAATCCCCGACTCCTGAAATCCAATGAATCCAAATCTACGATTCATATCCTCCCTGGATCGATGTCTCTTGTTCCTGTTGAGCTTCAAATGACGAGTGAGCCTCATCCTTTAGCCTCCTCGCAACTTTGTCTGATGCGAAGGCTCACGTCAAGTCAAAAATTATATGCTTAGATCTGATGGTCTAGATCTGTTCTTCCCTTACGCACCCTCCTGTGTGCATAGACGTAGATTCAACGGTCCAGATCTTGTCTCGCCAGCTGATCTAACAATAATTATTTCTCCTCCTTCTGAGATTTCACTCCTTCCTTGACTTAAGATATTTCCATGCTTCGAAGGTCTTCCTTTCACTTCTCCCACGAGTCCAAATACTTTGGGTCTCATCAGAATTTTGGATATGCTATCTCTTCTGGGATTTTCTTTCTTTGAACCCTCGAAGGTCCTCAATTTTTCGCTTCCTTCTGTTGGAACTCTGTGCGTAAAGGCACTATTTCTCTTGAGATTTTCTTGCTCTAATTCTCTAAGGGACTCGACCCTTTTCTCTCCCTTCAAAGGGGAAATTGTTTCACTCTTTGAAACCTCTTGCTCAAGCACACCTTGCTGAGCCAAAAGAGTATTTAATGACTCGGTGAGTGTCTCTTTTAGAAACTTCTCTTATCTTCAAACTTGAAAGAGAGTTTCGTGGTGCAATCTATGCACTCACTCGATGCCCTCCTAGAATATCTTCATACAACCTTCAGTAGTTCTATCTTCTCTCTGTTCCCTTTTCTGTACAGTCTCGCCTCCAAGGTGTTCAACAACCTTGAGGCTTCTCCCTTGAGTTAAATGATTTTGCTGGTGCACCCTCCTAGCACGTTCTCACCTAAATCCATCATTGAATTTAGATGTGCACTCTTTCACTGGCTCATAGAGTCCTCAACACTCTGTCATGCAACCTCTTGTACTCGACCACTAAGAACCCACACTGAAATCGAAGAAACTCATGGATAGATAGAGAAGTCTATCTATTACCTGCATATGGAAACCTAACACACATATAAAGCATACAAATGAACACACATATAGCATTCACGAAAGACACATAAGCACACAGAATCGGATGAAGGAAAAATTTCTCTATTTGTATTAAATTCATAATTCCTATATAAAGGTTACAAAAGCTAAGACTACAACATAGTCTCAACTCCTCTATTTTCCTCTCTAATATACCTATCCTCTTGCTTCTCCTTACTCATGCATAACTAACTCTATCTAGATACAAAAATAACTTTTTACAAAAGAGGGCTCCTCGAGCTCTTCCCTCCGAGCTACCTACTCTCATAAATTACAATGAATTTACATTGAATGAAATTCAATGGCTGTCTAGTCTGGATCGAGTCCCAACTGCTGGGTGAAGCAATGCTACTACATGAAGTAAGGAGGAATTAGAGCCTATCCTCTTGTAATGACAACTTCTTGAACTCCTAACATAGATCACATTTTAGAAAATTCGCTTCTATAAGAGTTTTTGTGAAAATGTTTTTCAAATTGATCTTATGTAGGGAAAAAGAGAACTTCAATAACTCAATCATGAATGAGCTTTATGATGAAGTGCATGAATATATCAATGTATTTACTCCAATGATATTGAAATGAATCTTTGGATATCTTTATGGCACTCTAATTATCACACCAAAGGGTGGTAAAATTTTTCTACTAGAATCCAAAATATGAAAGGATTTTCCAAATTGACAAGGATCCTTGACTTGCATTAATCACTACTCGATACTTTTCTTTTGTTGAAGAAATAAAAATATCCTAGTGTTTCTTATAGGCCCAAGTGACAGGTCATAAACAAAGGATGAAAACACAGCCCTCATTATACTTTCGATCATCAAGGTCATCGACCAAATTTGAATCAGTCAAACCAAACATAAAGGAGCCCCCGATGAGTCGTAATGCATCGTAAATTGAATTGTACCATAAACATACTGAAGTATCCATTTAGATTATTTCCAATGAATTTCATGGGGTTTTTTGATATATAGGGAAACAATACCAAGACCAAAGGAAATATCAGGATGGGTATGAGTCAAATATAAGAGGCTACCAACTAATTGATGCTACAAAGTGGAATCAACTTCGAGAGAAGTACAAATGGAAGCAAGTTTGTCTCCATATTGGAAGGGAGAATGGGGTGTAACATCTTGCTCTTGCGTGCAAATGATTTGACTTATTCTTTGAGGACACTTGCATGGAAATGATCCGGTTCATTATATGATTGTCTTCTTTTCTTATGGATTCTGATGATGATGCTTATGGATTATGATGTTATGTTATTTGATTACCTATGTATAAACATGTGTTATTGATGGGTTTCTCCTGAGTGTGCAGGAAAATTGACAGATTTCATATGATGATGGCATCGATGGACCTCCTTGGACTCTCGATCGAGTCAGGGAATGGACTATATATGGTTTGGGTATTTTTGTTTTTGCATATGTCACATATGAGTAGGTATATTATGATGTTGTTATGGATTGTTGGCATGTTTCTTTGATGGATGTAGGTCGATGATTGCTTGCTAATCAGACTCACATTAGGAGTAGATGCGCTATGCACAACAACTAGATATATTAAGGGAGATGTGTGGCAGCAACCCTGCCACAGCCTACTGACACTCTCGTCGTGGCTCAAATTGTAGGTTAACAATTACCTAGTTCCAGAGATACACAATGTTGTGAGGGAGGACTGATTCAGTTACTCACCAAGATTCTAAGCGGTGGACAATAAGGCAAGGTCCTTATTCCTTAGAGTCTCTTACTCTCTCATAAGGTCGCTTGATGGAGTATTAAATCCAAGGGTTGGACAACTACCAAAATTAGTCAAAGGCAAATGGAACCCTTGGAGCATGTAATGTGTCTTGAAGGGCACGTCACATCATTAAAATATGAATAAAGGGGAGTGGTACCCTTGGAGCCCATAGTGCATCTAGAAGGGCACATCGCAATTTTTAATAAAGGTGAGTCAATGAACCTAGGTTCCTAGAAAACAATTTTTTTTTTTGACATGGTTAGCCTTCAAATAAATGTTAAATGGGTAAATTTTTATTAATTATAAATTTCCCTTGAAAAAAATAATAGTTCTAAGCCTAGTTGAAAATTAATTCTAGGTCTAAATAGGTTAAAAATACTAAAAGAAAAAACTAAATAATCAATTAATAAAAGGGGGATAAAGAAAAATCAAATTAAGAATTTAAAAGATAAATATTTATCTAAAGATTTAATTAGTGATTATGTGCAAGACATGCTAAATTGGAACTTAACAAAGAAGAGAAATGAATGTGAAAAGGAATGTGGAAACATAGAAATGAATCTAGTCTAGTCTAACTACACAACTTTCATAAAGAAAACACAACTAAGTTTTAGGTCATTAAAGGAAATAGAGGGAATAAAGGGACAACAAGGAGACCTTTGAGGATGGGTGAGAGAAATTGTCATTTAATTAAATTAATTAAATGAATTTCTGGTGCAACTAAGGGATCGGGTGACAAGTGTATGGGGAATATTATTTTCTATTTAAATTTTTATAAAACGAATTAAAAATGTAAATGGAAGTGGTCTCTAAGAAGAAATCTATAAAAGTGATGGCTGGGAAGTGGAATAGATCATGAGTATGTGTAAGTTTATGTAGTCAGAATTTCTTTGAATGATTTTTCTTGTGAGAGTTGGGATGCCCAACTCTAAAGGAAAGTGGTAGCTCTACCTTGCGAGTCGAGCTGGGAATTAGAGTTTCTGGTTCTTCTGTGACTGGTGAGGTCTCGACGATTAGCATGTGGGAGCAAGGAGAAGCACCAGCTGCCGAAGAACATCAACAAACCTTTTCACCGGTTAAGGTACGCATGTTTATGATTGTAATTGTATTGAGTTAAAAATTGTGTAATGGATTTTTGATGTTAGTTGGGCAAGTTTGCTTGATGTTTTTAACTTGGAAAAAATTTAGATGGATTTACATCCTTGATTTTAAAAATTTTCAATCACTGTCTCCGGTCCCCAACCCCTTCTCTGCGAGTATGATATCTTGATTTAATTTTTTTTCTTTCCCCAAAGAACCTCTTCTCTTAAATTTAATTTTCATCTCTACGCCTTGCTCGGTTATTTTAACCCTTTTTTTACCTCTGAGTATTATAAATATTTTCGCCCAGTGAATTCGGGCCTCTCTTGTAGCAATAAAACCCTTAAGCCACTGCATTTTTTTTTTCTCCCAGCATTTCATCTTGATTTTCACCCAGTTTCTCCCTTGCTACGTACAACGATCTTCTCCCTGCATGATTTGTGATTTGGTGTTTCTTTTACACAGCGTTTTTCGTTCTTAAAATTCGCCCAACGAATTCCTTGTCTCACTGAGCAGCTAGCATCCTCAACCTGAACGATTTGGTGTTTTTACACAACAACTTCGAGCCTCCATCCCGCGATTTTTTGGGTGTCACATCCTCTGTTTAAAAATGCTTCTTTACTCAGCATAATGTTTTGGTTTTAACTTCCCAGTGAGTTCACTTCTTTGTACAACGAGAATACCCTCCATTTCTCTGTGTATTGTTTATTTCTCAGCAAAACTTCTTTGTCGGATTGCCCAACAATTTCACTACTAGGTGCAGCGAAAACGCCCTTATAGCTCAACATATATCGTTTATTTCTCAGAAAAAATTCTTCGTTGGATTTCCAGTGATTTCACTGCTAGGTGCAGCTAAAACGCCCTTATAGCTCAACGCATATTTTTTATCCTCCACAAAAATTTCACTACTACGTGCAGCGAAACCACCTTTATAGCACGACGTTATCGTTTGTTTACTCAGCAAAAATTTCTTTTGGATTGCCCGGCGATTTCACTGCTATCTGCAGCGAACCCACCTTTATAACTCGACATTATAGTTCATGTACTCAACAAGAAATTCATTTGGAGCACCCAACGAATTCACTGCCTGTGGAGCGAAACCACCCTTCAATGATATGCGTTAATGGTTTTTTTTTCTCAGCAATTTTTTATTTTTCATTGCCCAACTTAATTTCCCTCTACAGTCTCTTACTTCCATTGATGCATTTTTCAATAATTACTGACCCGTGGGCTCCCCTCTTTACGTTTGTTAGGGTGGAAGTGTTTATCAAATATATTATTGTTTTATAAAAGTAATCCAAACATTTTAGGATGTGGCCCTTGAGGTTTAGAATAATGATTAAAATATAATTAAGTGGAATTGTTTATGCCTTGATATTCTATATTTCGTCCTTAAACGAGATCCACTAAGTTTTTTTTATGTAATAAACTTTGGCCAATAATAACCCATGGCTTCGTCATCCCATTGACATTAAAATCACTTGGGTGAGTGGAACAATTTGGAATTAATTTATATTATTATAAGAAATGGAAGGAACTTAAATAAATATATAATGATATGCCGTCCACTGGTTTTCCTACAATTATTCAATATAATTATTATAATTTGTCCACATAGTGGCTTACTGTTTAAGCTAATAAAGTAGTCCTCATCACTGCTAGTTTCTATTTATTACACTTGAATTGTTTGTCGAGTACCCTTGGAATGTTTGTTAATTTAGATTTTTTTGATTTATGAAAAGTAGAATTATATCCATAGATATATATTCATTCCTCATTTTGGAGCTTATTTCTTGGAGAAGTTATATACAAGTTAGCTTATTAAGGAATTGATATATATATTTGATTCATTCTTTGTTATTTATAAATTAACTATGATTTATGAAATGATGTTCTTATAAGTGAAGATAATTCATTTGATTATAGGTTGTGCAGTAAATAAAATATATAAAGTTAAATCAAGTGATCATCTTACTCTCGCGCTTTTAGAACATGAATGGCATATCATTGTTTAATCTTCTTAACCTCTTGCGTCTTTTTATATAAAGTCAATTTCCTTGCACCTTATCTTATGTCATCATATGATGGTTTAGTAAATAGATTCTCTTGCACCTTGAATTAATGTGGTTAGATTTCTTGCACCATCAGAATGTCGATGTACGACTATGTTAAAGTCTTTTTGCTCTTGTGTCATTTAATTTTTGATGAGTACATGATTAAGTGAATGGGATTTGCACCACGAATATAACTAATACTTTATTTTGCGTCTTGTATTTATCATGATCTATAATGTGTATGCGAATGATTACCCTTGTGCCTTGGTTAATGGATGTTTAGGATTGATGGATTGATGATTTGGATGAGCATTGATGTTGTTGATTTAGCTTGTTTCTTGGATTGATTGTGTTATTGGGATGTAGACACCTCCTTGTTCCTCAAAACAGTTTCCATCCCTGAGACTTTAAACGGTTAAAATCAATTGGAACCCGGGCATGAGCATTGCTTATGTGTCCTAGAGGTCCTAAGCTTGCAGGGTAGGTTAGGCGTGTAGTATATTATGTATTTTTGTGATTATATTTATGATCCTTAAGTTAGAGTTATGTTATCTCATGGTATCATGGTGTTATTTGATGATTATCCTGATGAGAGGAGTTGAACACTTATGATTCATACTATTTATGCGTCATTATGTATTTATAGGAATGTGATGATTATGGGATGTTATTTATTTGTGTTAACTCATTGATATGTGCATCATTATTCATGGAAATAATGCATCGGTTTTATGTCGTGAATGATTGATAATCTGTTAATATGATTTTTTTAATATACTGGATGATGTGTCAATGATGTTGCTATTAATTGTGATGTACAATTCCTAATGCAAAAGAAATAAAATTATTTATGTGTTGTATGTTTCTTTTGTTGTTGTAACGATAGGGCTATTACATATGGTATCAGAGTGGGTTCAACCCTACAACCGGGGATCATTGTGTCTTCCACTATATAAACGCTTGATTAATAATTTATCACTAATTAAATTGAATTGTTTATGTGGAGGTAATCATGGTTAGAGGACATCATGAAGGCATAAGACATGGTTCTAGGGGAGGAGGCACGATGCCTCTAGTAGCATCCACGTCATATGGGTGTCACCCCAAAGGAGAAGAGAAATTCATTGGACATGGACATATTTTTGTGGGGGATGTGGTTGGGTTTATGAGGTCCTTTCAAAGGATGTTAGAGGTATTGATTAGATGTTTGGATAGAGATGAGGCTAGGGCATCGATGCCTCCTGAGGGTCCACCATGCACCCCATCCTGTACTGGTAGCATTCACCAAGAACTCGAGAAGGTTAAGCTTCCCGAGTTATTGGGTGTCATGGACGATGCAATCACTGAGGCATGGTTGGATAGCATGGTGATGTGCTTTGCAATTTGTGATTATACCTCAAATGTCAAGGTCCACATGGTGGTATTTCATCTTATGGGGAGTGCTCTTCTATGATGGAAGATGTTCCTGCCATAACTGAACATGTTCGTCGAAGACATGTCATGGGAACTATTCGAGGAGCGGTTTCGGGAGAGGTATATGTCTAAGTAATTCATTGAGTGTTATCTCAATGAGTTCAACGCCTTAGGAGAGGGAGGTCATACGGTGCTCTAGTACGAGGCCCATTTCATGGATTTTCTCAAGTATGCTCCACATTTGAACACTGAGAATCTTAATGCCAATAACTTTGTGTCCAACCTTAACGTCAACATTCGTGCGATGATGAGGATATTAATGCCTTAAATGTTGCATAATGTCATATACAAGGCCCTCATAGTAGAGGAAAATCTGATTAGTAGGGGTCAAAGCAAGACTCTAGCAAGACTAATGAGATAGGTGAAAACTGGTGCGCAACAACTTCATACCGGCTAGACATCCATCGGGGTATCGAGCTACTTCGAGAGGATCCAGGTTCATGAAAATACGACGACCAAATCCTTAGCAACAGACTCTCTATAGAGGACCACAACACCAATACTGGCATTGTTCGAAGCAACAATTGTTCAGGTTGGTTCAGTAGAACAAACATGGGTTCAAGGATAGTGGGCCATCATCTTCTACTTTGGGGACCAGGAGTACTGGAGAAAAGACCAGATCATGGATGTGTGGAGAGCCACATTACCAGCATCACTGTCTATTTGAGAGGGCTAGAGCAGTTGGGTCAGTCATACACACTACAATAGGAGATTTGGGCAAGGCCCATAAGATTCATGCAGTGGTGAATAATCGTTAGGCCGAGCATCAATCTACTGTGCTTGCGATGTTAGATACCATGGCTGACCATAACTTTAGTTTTTTGACAGATACATGTGCTACAAAGAGATCTATTTTTGATGCAGCACTGAAAAGACTTAAGGTAAAGGCAGTCGAATAGGATGCATTCATCTACGTTGAAATGGATTCCGGAGCTAAGTAGAAGGTTGGAGAAAAAGTTACATATTGTAGCCTTCACCTAGGATATTTCTTCACGAAGTCCAACCTGTACATCATGATATTAGAATCTTATGATGTCATGATCTGTATGGAATAGTTGGAATCGTATGATGCGATACTCAACAACAAGACAAAACTATTGAGTTTAACCAACAACGAGGGACAGAGACAAGTGATTGTAGGAAGGAATCAGGTAGTTTCCATAAGGTTCATCTCTTCCCTACAATTACAAAAGAGCATGCGCAAGGGGTGAAAGCTATATGTTATCCTTGCATTGAATGAATAGGACATGACGAAAGGATTGAAAAACCTTCTGGTAGTACAAGAATTTGCGTATGTATTCCTAGTGTAGTTACCAGGTTTACCACCTAAGAGGGAATAAGAATTTACCATCGACCTAAAACCTGGAACTCAACTGATAACAAGAATTCCTTTTTAGATGTTGATCCCTAATTTACAAGAGTTGAAAATGCAACTAAATGACTTGTTGGACATAGGACTTATACGTCCAAGTATATCACCTTGAGTTGCTCTTGTTATTTTCATATGGAATAATGATGGGTTGTGGAGACTTTGCATTGAATACCATCAATTGAACAAGGAAATTATCAAGAACCAATATCTGTTTCCAACAATAGACGATTTGTTTGATCAAATGAATGGTGTAACAATTTTTTGGAAGATTGACTTGAGGTCAGGATATCACTAGTTATGGATCAAGGAAGAAGACATTCCTAAGACCACATTCAAGATGAGGTTTTGGAATTACGAATTTACCATTTTACCATTTAGATTGACAAACACCCCAGAGGTATTCATGAGCTTGATGAATGGGGTTTTTTGTGAATACTTGTACAAGTTTTTTCAAGTGTTCATTGATGAAATTTTGATATATTCTTGGATAATGGAAGAACATGACGAACATTTACGCTTGGTACTACAATTTTTATGAGAGAATTTTTTTTACAGGAAACTACCGAAATGCTCTTTTTATCAATTGAGGATTCATTATTTAGGGCATGCTATCTCCGACAAAGGTATCATTGTGGATCCAACGGAGGTAGAGGATATTATGGAATGGATCACATCGATGAATGTACCTAAAGTATGTAGCTTTATGGGTTTAGTGGGATATTATCGACTGTTTGTCGAAGGATTTTTGAGGATAGCTAATCCGATTATGAAATTTTAAAAGAAAAAAAAGATTTTTCTATGGACTGATAAGTGCGCGAAATAATTTCGAAGGCTGAAGAAGTTGTTGATGACAACGTTGATACTAAAAATCCCTGACATGGATTAACACTTCCTAGTATGCATTGACACATCAAAGGAAGGCTTAGGTGGAGTCTTGATGCAAGACGGTCGGGTGATTTCTTACATCTTAAGGAAGTTAAGAAAGCATGAGGAGAACTACGCTATGCATGAATTGGAGTTATTAGTCATTGTGTATGCCCTAAGATTGTGGAGACACTACTTGATTGGAGATAAATTTGACCTACAAACGAACCACTATGGTTTGCAACATATTTTGACACAGAGTGACTTGAACGGCTGACAAAGGAGTTGGTCGGAATTGCTTAGAGAGTATGATTTGGAGTTTTCCTACATAAAAGAAATAGTGAACAGAGTGACAGATGTGTTGAGTAGGAGACCATGTATATTTTTGGTGATATCTCTTCAAATGTATATTTGTGAAAATATTATAACTATACAACGTGACGATGATTGATATAGGGAGGTTAAGGAAAATATCAGACAAGACACCATGTTGGTACCAAAATTTGAGAGATTTACTATGGACAATGACAAATTAATGAGATATAATAATCGAATTTACATACCTCCCAATGATGAGTTAAGAAGCTTGATCTTAAACAAATCTCATAGAGAAGTGTATATGGCTCATCTAGGAGTCACAAAGATGAGGGAATACCTTAAGCCCTTATTCTTCTGGAAGGGAATGAATGAATACATAGTCAACTACATGGAAATATTTATAGAATGCCAGCACGTGAAAGTTGAACATACAAATTCAATAGGATTACTACAGCCGCACTTTATTCCATAATTGAAATGGGAGGTCATTTCGATGGACTTCATTGTTGGATTTTCGCTAATGAGAAGGAGGAATGACTTGATTTTTGTGGTAGTAGACAATCTGACAAAGAGTGCACATTTTATCCCCGTGCATACGATGTATCAGGCACTAAACATAGCTAGAGTCTTTATCAACAATATTGTGAGATTTCATGGCATGCCTAAGAGGATCATATCCGATTGAGGATCAATGTTTACGAAACGATTTTGGACTAATTTCCAAGAGGCCTTGGGAACCCAACTTAACTTTAGTACTTCCTATCACCCATAAATAGACGGGCAGATAGAAAGAATGAACCAAATCGTGGAAGATATGTTGCATATGTACATGATGGACCAACATAAGCATTGGGAGTATTTATTTCCATTCGTAGATTTTTCATACAAAACAAACTATCAAAGCACCATTAAGATGGTGCAATTTGAGTTTATTTATGGGCGACCATGTCAGACACCTTTGATTTGGGATAAACTTGAGGATAGGGTCTTGGCAAGACCAAAAGAAATCCAAGAAATTGAAGAAAAAATTCAAACAATAAGACAAAGGATCAATGAAGAGAAGGATCGAAATAAGAGTTATGTTTGTGCGCATCACGTTGATCGTAGTTATGAAGCTGGCGATCGAATCTTCCTGTGGGTGAAATCGCAAAAAAGCTCGCTAAAGTTTTGAAAGAGTGATAAACTCTATCCTAGGTTCATGAGACATTTCAAAGTTGTGGAAAAGAATGGGCCTGTGGCCTATCAACTGGCATTTCTTGATTTTTTGAGGTGTATGCACAATGTTTTTCATGTATCTGTTTTGAGACATTATGTTAGTGATCCTACACATGTTATTGACATGAGTTATTTGCAAGTATCAGATAAAGGTGTGCTCACGACTGAGCCAATCCACATTCTAGAAAATCGCATTCGACAGCTACGATATCGAGGAGTCGATCAAGTCAAGGTTGAGTGGGAAAATTATAGTCCACACTTGGCTACCTAGAAGGATGCATATGATATGCGCCAACATTTTCCATTTTTGTTTGATAGTTAGACATTTAGATCTTGTCAAATAATTTATTCTTTCACTTATATACTGTGAAACTTCAGGATGAAGTCTAAAACAAGAGAGGGTGAATGTAATATCCTTCTCTTGCGTGCAAATGATTTGACTTATTCTTTAAGTACAGTTGCGTGCAAGTGATCCGGTTCATTATATGATTGTCTGCTTCACTTATGGATTCTAATCATGATGCTTATGGATTATTATATTATGTTATTTAATTATCTATGTATAGATAGGTGATATTGACGAGTTTCTCCTAAGTGTGCAAGACAATTGACCTATTGGGGATGTCGATGGCATCGATGGACCTCCTTGGACTCTGGATTGAGTCTGGGAGTGGATTGTATATGGTTTGGGTATTTCTGTTTTATCATATGTGAAATATGAGTAGGTATATTATAATGTTGTTATGGATCATTGATGTGTTTCGTTGATGGAGGTGGGATGATGATTGCTTACTAATCAGACTTACATTAGGAGTCAAGGGGCCATGAACAACAACTAGATATATTGAGGGAGAGGTGTGGCAATAACCTTGCCACACCATACTAGCACTCTCGTTGTGGCTCAAATTACAGGTTAATGATTACTTAGTTTGATATATCCATGATGTCATGAGGGAAGAATGAGACATTCACTTACGAAGATTCCAAGCGACACGTAATATGGCAGGGTCCTTATTCCTTAGACTCCCTTAGTCACTCACAAGTTCGCCTGATGGAGTATTGACTCCAAGGGTTGGAAAACTACCAAAATTAGTCAAAGACAAGTGGTACCCTTGGATCACTTAGTGCATCTTGAAGAGCACATCACATCATTAAAACATGAATAAAGGTGAGCAACACCCTTGGAGCACATAGTGCATCTTGAAGGGTGTTGAGTCGCCAAAGTGTCATCTTTTTACCAACATTTTCACTTTACTTTCACTTCACTTTTAACCATATTTCGCTTTCCCACACCCTTACATAAACCATTTTTCATGATTACATGGTTTTTAGACATATTATTTTCCAATACATCTATTTTAGTGTTTTTGAGTGAATTTATGATTAAATATTGAAAAATGACATGTTTACACTTATATATGAAAGTGGGATGAGTTTCATGATGTTTACAGGTGTATTTGAAGACTCCAACCAAGTCAAATTTGACCATCAAG